>OZ018327.1:42349899-42624297 GCA_963969495.1 Ceratothoa steindachneri
GTATCGGAGGAACCAGTCTCAACTACCAAAGGAATAGTTTCATCAATCAAGTGCACAACAGCCTTCCCTATCTCTTCTTTGAGATCATCGATGGCTTTCAGGGCCTCTGGACTCAGAGGAAAAGTGTCAGTGGCAACAAGAGGTCTGACCTTGTCAGAGAATCGGAACCCCACTGCGAATAATAGGAAAATATACCAATAACATGGCGTAAGGAAGTACGGTCTTTAGGGATCGGTAATCTCTTTAATGGACGTAAACGTTCAAAATCTGGTTTGAGAGAGCCATGGGTTATTGTGTAACCAAGACAATCTATTGATTTTTTTGAAATGACAGACTTAGTGTCGTTGAATGTAAGGTTGTGGAACCTGCAGCCTCTTGAAATTTCGCCAAGTTCTCATCGTGCTCCAGCTGGGTTTTTCCTACCACGACAATATTGTCCACATAAGCATAAGTTCCATGCAGATCATGTTGCTCGATGATGTTGTCAATAGTCCTTTGGAAGCAAGCAACACCGTTCGTAACCCGAATGGCACTCTGCGAAATTAATATAGCTTGCCATTCGCTTCAAAAGCAGTATACGGCTTGTCCTCTTCCCGTATAGGTATCTGGTGATAAGCACTTTTCAGGTCGAGTGAACTATAGTACTTGTAATGTGACAGTTCTGTGACAAGGTAGTCTATTCTTGGAAGGGGGTACGCATCCAAACGAGTGAATCTATTAATGGTCTGTCCATAATCAACACTAATCTCTTTCGCTGGCGCTCATTCGACACAACAAGAACTTGCGCCCTCCATGGAGATGCGCTTTCCTCAATAACACCATCATGTAGCATCCTGTTAATTTCAGACCTTATAAACATCTTATCATCATCCCCAAACCTCCGAGATTTTGTTGCAACGGGTTTGCAATGAAGAGCAAGACTTGAAAAGAGACGAGGTGTAGCCACCTCTTGGATCCGCCAAAGTCCACACTGTAACACTACAGTGCTGGCTCATAAAGTCTTGACCAAGAATGACATCACAGCACAAGTCTGGCAGCATAGAAAGCCGTATATTGTAGTAGCATTCACCCTTCGCAGCGTCCCTTTCCAGGAGACGTGAGTGATGAAGAGGCCATAGATACGCTTCCAGTCGCTGGAACAACCTCAACTTGTGCTTCTTGGCATAGCTATGTGAGATGAAAGATTCAGAGCTCCCTGTGTCGATAAGAGCGGTCGCTTCATTATTTCCAACCAAAACATACACAGTAGCTCGCCGTAGTAGTCCCGGGGAAGAAGCAGAGATTACGGCCAGTGTAGAAGACTGAGTGAATGCAGAAGTAGAAAATCTAGTAGACCGACACACCTTAGCAAAGTGCCCCTGCTTATTACACTTATGACAAGTGACGTTTTCTTGCAGGGCACCGTCCACGATTTAATGGGGACCACCACGGAAATAGCATCGGGACTTTAAATTGGCAGCAATATAGGTCCTTTCAGCAGAATAAGCAGTTTCAGGTGTTGCAGCAGCACATGTCCCATCATCGGTGCGAGCAGGTTCGGATGTCGCAGCAGCACTTACACCAGGGACAGTATAACGAGAATAAGACTCTGAGGTCTTCTGAGCAACATCAAGTGCCCTGGCATGATCAACAGCCGTACTTAGGTCCAAAGTTTTGTTTTTAAGCAATCGTTACCTGATTTTATGAGGCAAGCCATTGATGAAAGAATCCCTGATGTAATCATCTCGATTCTGTGAAGCAGTAGCAGCCTTAAAGTTACAATCTTTGCTGAGTGTAGATAGAGGGGAGTAGGTAAAGGGACAAAGAAAATATAATAGCGTAGGCGAGTTGCGAACAGCTTCCTGCGTCGCTGGACCACTGTTAGCCAGCTGCGAATCCACTCCGCCATCCTGAGTCTCAAAAAAGACTCATTCAAGCTAAGCTTTTAAGCCACTCGTCTGCACTTCTCGTACGCTATATTGAGCATCTGAAGCTCTTGTCGATACTCATCTATTGTCTTCCCTTCACGCGGCCTATGAGTAGCCAATAAATGTCTCGTGAACACTTCATTTTAGGGCTAGACATAGAGGTCTTTGAGAAAATCTATAGCTGAATCATAAGTAGTACACTCTGCAATGTAACCATATACGGTTGGAGATACAAAATTGATCAGTGTATTCAGCTTGCTTGCGATGGATTCCAGATATGCAAAAAAAGTACGATTCCAGTGATTCCATTCTCGTGCAGCAGTAGGCGAGTTGGGGGATACATCCAGGCGTTCAGGTCTCAGATATTTCTCCAACTTTAGATCAGACGCAGCTTGTTTTTATTGTTATGAAGCTATGATAGGCCCCCCACTATTTATTTACAGCACCAGTATAGCCTTTGGATCGGCACTGGCGGGCTTGTTATTTGAATAAATTGTGGTGATCATAATAAAGCGTTAATACCTTTCTCTAGGCTTTATTCAACTAACAAAACATCAATACAATCTGAAAATAAAAGAGAAACAATATAAGTTAACATACCCATTATAATCAGGTTAACAAGCACAATTAGAAATATGTAAACAAAATAATGTAGTGTAACCCATTAGGCAATTATACATATAAGATTACGGGAAGCTTAGATCACCGCACCAGTGCAACAAAGGTTCTCCGGATCAACCTCACTAGTTTATTTGCCCTATTTGCTTTTTCTGCTAGATGATCAGCACAGCCTAATTTATCATTCATAATGACGCTCACATCCTTCTCAGGATTAATCTTCTTCAACTGTTACTCCATTCGATAGCCATTAGCCATGGCCTTCAATGGATGTTCCTCCTATTCTCATATATTTACATTTATCCAGATCGAATCTGAGCAACCATTTTTCACTCCAAGTATATAAATCGTTTACATCATGCTGTAGCCTCTGACAGTCATCTTTTTCATTTATGCATCTAAAGATCTTGGTATCATTTGCATACATATAAACTTCACTGCCATTTATTACCACATATGGGAGATCATCAATAAAAGAACAAAGAGCAATGGCCTAAGAACATACCCCTGTGGTACTCCGTTTGTCACCAGCTTCCATCTTGACATTTCCTCCTCACTAATACTCTTTGATGCCTTTGTGTTAAAAGAGCTCGAATCTCTTCTTGGTACTCTTTTCCAATCCCATAGAAATGTATTTTACTCAAAAGCCTCATATGTGTAACCGTGCCACCACTTGTGAACACTTCGAAGTAATCCTTCTGTTTTCATTTTCCTGATATTGCGGACCCCAACGGCAGTAAGTTGCACCGTGAATATTTGCATTTAGTATTTATATTTCGTTCTAATGGTATTCATATAATCATATCTAGACTATTAGTTACATAAAGTAACGATGAATCAAGCTTAAAGTTCGTGAATTAGCCATTTCATACAAGTTTCATCATGTATTCGTGCACACCGGCTTCTTACTTGTGCTCACTTGCTTGTTGCTAGTTAGCATTTATTTGTACATTTAACTTAGCATTTGTTTTTGTGTTTCGTAATTTTGTTTCTAAATACTGATTTTTCTGTACAGAATTTAGCACGTGCAAAAGAAGTAGCCTTGTCGAAGACGGAGTTTTATTCACACCTTTGATAGCAGACGAAGACGTGTCCCTTACATCCAGTATGGAAAGATTTCTGACTCCCCAGCCCAGGAAACGACATCATGGGGGGCGTGGAGGAGACCCCGATCCTTCCGCTCTCGTGCAGCGAGAGCAGGATGTCACTGGACTCGAACCAGTCAGCTGAGAGCAAAGCCACAATGGAGAGAGACAGCTCAAGCCTTAGCCAGGAGAACAGTTGGAGGCACATCACTCTGATCTTAAAGATCGTAGACAACAACAGGCTACCTGCAGCAAGAGCTCAAAGACACTCAAAATTCAGCAAGGAACAATTTCAAACCTGAAGGTGACTTTAACTTTATTTTATTTGATAATTTATTTTCAAACTTTTTTACCAGGATTCATAATTATTTCACAAAGACTGAACAGGCTAAAACTTAGGCATTTATTTTTAGTTTTTACTCTATGAATGTTAATTTATTTTTGTTTTTACCCTTTAGATACACTACCAGAGCTACCACTCTGGTCAAGTCCACGACCTCAAGGCAGCTCTCGAGAGCGCCAGCAAACGCGGCCGCCACAAGTCCTCCCAGAATGCGGCCGCGATCGATCAGGAGGCAGGCCAGCATCGATGGGAGCTTCAAGGAGAAGTTCTCCCAGAAGAAGTGCCTTGACCTGTATTATAGATGAGTAATTTTCATTTTTCAAGTTAAAGTATCAATATATTTTTTTTATTTTTAAGTGTTTTAATTTTAAAACTGTGAAACTCAGTTTAGACACTGAATGATTGAATAATATTAATAAATTCATTAAATTGAATAGAGATGATTTAAACTGTTGACAGTTTTTTGTTTTTACTTCTTAAACATGTTTTAACAATTTATATCTCCTACACTCATAGAAAAAATGATATGATGAATAAAAAAAAACTTGTAATTTTAAATTTATTCTAAAACTTCTAATTTTGCTTCAGGTCCTTCATTGCCGCATGAAGCTTGCCTCAGAGACAGACAATGAACACTTTAAGGCCCTGTGGGCGTACGCCTGCCCACAGTTCAAGGTCCCCTCCAGGCAGAAGGTCACCCGCGACATCAGGGCGATGGGGGACCAGGCCAAAGCCGATCTGACGGACTTCCTCACCAAACAAGAGTTCGTCGCCACCACGGCCGACAGCTGGTCGGCAAGCAACAGGGCCTTCTCTGGATGACGGTGGCATAGCTGGACAAGGTCACCTTCAAGAGGCACTCCGCCGTCTTCGGGATCAAGGAGATGACCGTGAGCCAGACGGAGACCTACCCGGCAGAGGCGATCTCCGAGCTGCACGACGAATTCGGCATCAGAAGAAAGGTGTGTAATCTCTAAGAATTTTTGCATATTTGTCTTTGTATTTGCTCAGGTATCCAGCAAAATTTCTACATCTTTACTTTGTAATACTGTATGAATTTGATGCTGTAGGCTGGGTGAAATATGTTATGTATGTTTGTCATTAATACTTTGAAGAGAACTGAGGGAGTCTGTAAAAATAACGAAGTGACGACTATTATCGTATTGACTTTGGAATCATACTCAAGTTCATACAGATAAATGAAATTAAACTTTGTTTTAAAACATTATTTTGCTTTTCAGGTTGTCAGCACCACCACTGACAATGGCGCGAACTACATCAGCTACTTTAACCGCAACATCGAGCGGGATGCCGAGCAACAAAGACAAGACGTGGTGGACCCAGAGGTGGTGTGCTCAGAGGTGGTGGGCCCAGAGGTGGTCCACACCAGCACCATCCTGGTTGCAGACGCCCTGGAGGAGGTGAATCAGCAGGAAGAGGTGGTGCAGCTCCCCAAGCATCGCCGCTGTGTGGCACACATAGTGAACCTGCTGTCCTTCAGGGATGTGGAGAACGTGCCCGGCTGGACCACCCAGCCCAGGCAGGCATTCAACAAACCGGCCGCCAAGGCCCAGAGCGTGTGGAACACCCAGAACAGAAAGACAGTGACCTCCAATGACATTAAATCCGCTCAGGGCAAGAAGCTTGTCACCCCTGGCGTCACCAGGTGGAATTCTAGCCACGACGCCTACAAGTGCCTGCTGACCGAGGTGCTTGACTTGGACAAAAGGAACAAGCTGAACCAGACTGTCAGCAGCAGCACCCCCACCCCCTGCCGCACATCACGCAGGACGACGTGCAGATCTGGTTGGAGTACGTCAAGGTGACCGCCCCCCTCGCCACCTGCCTAGACATACTCTAGGGCGAGGAGAAGGTATACATGGGGTGCCTCCCTCTCCCCACCTCCAGGTGCTCAAAGACTCCCTGGAGGCGCTGTCGCGCCACAACAGCATTGTTCATGACTAGAACCTGGTGGCCCACCTCCTCCACCAGCCTGGAACAAAGGGCTTTGATGGCAGGTTAGTCATATTATGATATTATTATTTATTATTATTTTTTATTTATTATGTGTTACCGCAGTGAGTTAAAACTTAATAAGTGATTTTTTCTTCTTATATTATATTATTATTAAATGATTATAATCCTTGCTTTTCAAATGATTCATTTGAAATGAACTAAAATCAGTGTAATGAAATGTAACTAATAAATTGACAAATCTGATATATTTTAAAATTTATTTTAAAACTTTTCTTCTACTGCAGGTTCAGCCACCTCTTTGTGGACATGGACCTGTGATGGCTACGCCGCTGCACCCCCACCACAAGCTCGCCACGGTCAGGGCCATCTGCAGGAGACAGGATAATGAGGTCTACTGTGACCTGGTGAGGGACAAGCTCATCAGGGACTTTCTCGCCCTCGTCTGGCTTGACGAGCACCTGGAACCTGCCCCCCCCCCAGCAGGGAACACAACCAGGCTCCAGCAGCACGGACGGAGCACGGAGAAGGTCAGGGAAGAGGTCAACTACTGGTCGAGGAAGCCGCTGAGGGGATACCCGGTGCTCTCGCCCAATCTCTTCCAGTTTGAGTTCCGTGATGCGTGGGTAACACTCTTCCTCAACTATAACACGCCGCTCCCGAGCCCCGCCTCTGTCGAGCGCGTGTTCAGTTATGGGTCGGACATCCTCAGATCTAAGAGGGTGGCCCTCGCTGCACCGAACTTCGGGGCCCTCGTCTTCATGAAGGGCAACCTCTATCTCCTCTAGAAGGCCCACGAGGTGGAGGAGGAAGACGAGGGCTAAGCTGGCGGGCTTAGAGTAGAGTAAAGTGGAAAACTTTAAATATTATGAGGTATATATCGAACAAAGTTGTTAGTCGAGCATATTTTTTTCTGAGAGAATATATTGGTATTACTGTGTATTTTGTGTAATATGTAGTGTATAGTTTAATTTTTTGTCATATTATATTTTAATTCAAATAAAATGTTTATTTTTTATCTTAAAAGCTTGGTTTCTCTTTGTATTAGTTAAAAATGGAATATTTAGCATAAAAAAACATTAAATTCCCTTTAAAAACATTGAAAATCGCTTTAAAAACATTGAATCGCTTTAAAAAATATCGAATCATATTTAAAAAAATTAATAGAATCGGATAATCGCTAATCGGAATTAAATTTTTGACACCCTGATCGGATAATCGAATCGGACTTGACAAGCTGGCGAATCGGTAATCGCTAATCGCGCCCACCTCTGGTGATATCTAGGTTATCCAATATAGGCACATCCCTCACCACACAGTCTGGAACCTCACCTCGTGGCTCCACTACAAAGACTTTTGAAAATTGCTTGGTAAACTTCGAACTTCTACAAGTCACTTTTAGTTTTTCCATCTTCAATACTGACCTTGTACAAGTCAGAAATTCTGGATTTACCTTTATCTTAGTCTGCACTTTAACACTTTCTTTTATTATACTGACGCGTTTCGATACGGCAAGTATCATCGCACAGAGTTAGAATGCGCAACTAATGCATTTATTCCAGTATATATATATATACGAGGGGCGGTCAATAAGTTTTGCAATTCGGATATAAGGAAACGAGATATGAGTAAAAGTGTTTTATTATTTTTCATTATAACTACCCTCGACCTCAATGCACTTGCGCCACTTGTCCCTGAGGCTTCGAATTCCCGACAACCAGAAATCTCCCGACTGCTGTTCAATCCACTCCTGGACGGCGAGCTGGAAATCTCCATCGTCCCCAAACCGGCGTCCACGCAGTGCAGCCTTGAGCTGGCGGAATAAAAAGTAGTCGCTAGGGGCCAGATCTGGACTGTAGGGAGGATGGTTGAGCTCCTCGAATCCGCACTCACGCAGGGCAGCTTGTGTAACTCTGGCCTTGTGGACAGGGGCATTGTCGTGGAGGAGCAGGACCCGCGTGTCAACTTGCCGCGCCGCTTCTGACGGATGCACTTCTTCAACCCAGCCAGTTCCTCGGCCTAATATTGGCCTGTGATGGTCCTTCCACGAGGCGAATAGTCCACCATCAACACTCCCTCAGAATCCCAGAAGATGGTGGCCATGATCTTCCCGGCTGAGGGTTGGGTCCGGAACTTGATGGGGGTCGGAGAGCCTCTGTGCTTCCAGGCCATTCTTTTGAGCTTGGTCTCGGAATCCCAGTGATAGACTAACGTTTCATCACCTGTCAATATGCGTGACTCGAATCCCGCCGGGTCTTAGTTGTACAGGAGCAGCAGCTCCCCCGAACTTTGACGACGTTGAAGTCGATCATGGGGCGTGAGGTTTCGTGAGGTTTCTAGGGACCCAACGGGCAGAGACCTTGGTCATGGCCAAATTGTCGTGGATGATGTTGATAACACTTCCATGTGATATTCCAAGTTCTCGCTCAATTTCTTCGACCTTCACCCATCGATTTTCGAGTATCATCTTCTCCACACGGGCCACATTGTACTCGTTGGTCACGTCTTACGGGCGTCCTGGACGGGGGTCATCTTCAAGGGACTCACGACCATGGCGGAACTCACTATTCCAGCGAGAAATGGTTGCATAGGAAGGGGCGGTGTCGGTGTACACTGCAACCATGCGTTCATGGATCTCATTTGCATTCTTGCCTTCCTTGGTCAAAAATTTGATCACTGCGCGGTGCTCAAACTTCTCCATTGTTGAAAAATTTGTGACTGACGATCTGCGATCAGCTACTGCTTCTTAAATAGACGAGACAGGAGCGTGCGGCTGCAGGTCCTGACTTGTCATAACTTGTCCTAACACCCCCACAAACAGCCATCCCCCTTCCTCTGTTTTGCCCAACCGATTCGCAAAACTTATTGACCGCCCCTCGTACATTATAAAAATGAGTTAACAAACTGATGAATGGAACGTAGACACGTGTAGTCGAATTAGCAGGCAGAGGAGGTGCATGTAGGGACTGGTCGAGGAATTGTAAGTGGCCGAAGAGAGGGAGAGGTAAGCTGCTTGCCAGAGGTGATTAGCGGCTAGAGGCAGCTGTCCTAAATATAGCAGGTCCTTCGATTTCCTCTTCTTGCAGTTGGCAGGATTTGATGGGAGTTAGATTGTATATTTAGTCTTGGTTTGTTTTCTTGAATATATATTGCTTCAGGGAGGAGTAATTGGCGTCTGTTGGCAGCATAATCTAAAATGTTGGGGTTTCATTCCATCATTTTCTGTTAAGGTAGGTTCCATGTATTTCTCGTATATGTGTTTAAGGTGCACCATTGTTGAGGTGGTATGATATTTTTCTTGAGAGTGTGGTTTCGGTCATTCCGATATATGAGTTAGTAAGAGCTCATAGTCTCCTATGGTATATGTGTACTCATATATCAAATGGGTCCTTTGTTTGGGTTGTGGTGGAGGTTTGGGGTTATTTTTCCTGAAGAGATTTTTCAGCATTCGTGGTTTTTATTTCTCGGTTAATAATGTCCTTGATTGCTTTCTCGTCTGCATCGTGTTCTGTGCTCATAGTGTTCTTGTAAAAGAGTTCTATAATGTTTTCCTTGTCTGTATTTCGGTTTTTCAATGTTTTGACAGGTACCATTGGTCCATTTTAATTTTTAGAGCTGTCTGTATTTCTTTATTGGAGAATATGTTGTTAACGAGTACCTGGGCGGCTCTCTAGAGTCCATTGTGTGTATTCTTTCATGTACTGCAGTGGGTGAAGGTCCGGTTAATATACGATGTGATCACGCTTTTTCGGTAGCGTTTAGGGCCTTCGCTGTCTGCATTCATGAAAAGTGTCGGGTTGGTGGCTTTAGCATATACTTTGGTCGTTATTGTTTCATTAATATTGGTAGTGAGACTGTCTAAAAATGGTAATTGGTTGTTTTGTCTTTCTTCGATGGTGTAGTTGAGGGAAGAACATTCTTTAAAGGCGAACATAAGACAAATCGAGAAAATTGAAAAGAAAATCATTAACACAAGACTAGCAGTCGCTTTTAAAAAGATCTGCTATAATAAAAATATACTGTCTAAATCCCCCCCCCCCCACACACACACACACATATATATATATATATATATATATATATATATATATATATATATATATATATATATATATATATATATATATATATATATGAAAAAAACTCACAAAGTGCACGTGAGTCAAAGTTATGCAGATACACCCACAAAGGAAAAGTGAAAAACGATTCTGAGGGCTTTCGTCTTTAGTCTTAAAGACCTTTTCCACTATTTAAGTCAATGTATGTCCAGCCTCCTGTTCATTCCTTGAAAAGGTCTTTAAGAATAAAGACGAAAGCGCTCGGAATCGTTTTTCACTTTCCTTTTGTGGGTGTATCTGCATATATATATATATATATATATATATATAATATATATATATATATATATATATATATATATATATATATATATATATATATATATATATATATATATATATATATATATATATATATATATATATATATATATATATATATATATATATATGTGTGTGTGTTTGTGTAAGTACTTTTTTAACATTTATACGAACATATTTATAGGAAATGGAATTTCTTTAAACGCGTGAAAGTACATGGAAATGATTGAGACTTTATAATGGTCACAAGATTAAGAGTGGGGGGAGGGGGGTATTATTAGCGGCAGGTGCACGAGAGGAAGGCAAGATAAATTGTGCATTTGTTTGAATATTTAATTTCAGCTGTTTTTCTTTTATATATATGGCCTCTAATATAAGCAACTATCGTCGGTTTGGAACGTGCGCTAAGATTTCGGTGTTCTCTTCAAGTTAGTTTCGGTCCATTTGTGTTTTTTCAACGTATGTGTCGTGGGGGCACGGTTGCTTAAGCAATAGGGCACTCTTTGTGTTAGCTTTGTTTCTGTAGAAAATTATGAGAGATACATTATTCTCATTTTGTGTTGCTTTAACTCCTCTGTTTATGATTTCCTTTATAAATCTTTCATTTGTTTTGTAGGCTGTGCTCATGATGTTCTGGTAGTAGAGTTTAATGATGTTTTCTGTTTGTTGATTGGTACTATCTTCAGGTGACATATACCATCTTTCTAGAAACATAAGGAGATCGGCTAGCATACCCAGCCTCTAAGGTCAACATCCCAGACCGACGATCAACAGAGAAAGAATGGTCAGGTGGATAGTGAGTATAAAATAGGGATTAAAACAATAGGTAGAACAAAAATAATAATAATAATAAACTGTAGATCTGCCATAGAAATCTGGCTTTTCCTGCTCCCTATCCCACTCTCCCCCACCCGTTCTTTGGGCAAACCTGTGGCATCCAGAGTGCAAGAAAAGTAGGCTTATGGCAAACAAATTGCAGGATAGGTAGGCCCAGTATGAACCCCCACAAATGGGTGCTCGGTGGATCTATGAAATCCCGAAATTGAGCAGACACATTAATTAATTAGGTAATATGCCATGTAATAAGTAGTAAACCAATGTAAAATAGAGAAATACTTATATCATAACTGTACATTTATTAGGAAAAGCATAAGAAAGGCAAGCCAATAACTGGTTTCTCACGTGACCACACACATGCATATACACAAAAGAGCAGCTGAGGGACGAAAGGATACCGATGCTTGATAATATGGGAAGCTGAGCAAATACAGAGTGATGTATGCTTTGACCTGTTGAGTTCTCGTGAAAGTGTCAAACAAAAATAAACTGTCGTATCTTGAGAGGATTTACCAACCCGGTCTGAAAATGCGTACAGCTACTATACGAACGCACACATCTCTGGTAACTCCACTCAACGGTCAACGGAGAGACTAACAAATGTGTTTCAGATCAGTAGCTCCGCCCCGCGCCTTGATAATAAAACAAAAAAAGGTCAAATAGGGTCAACTATTAACCTTCAGCAAATTTCATAAATTTCACTTCTCTTGTCGACCCCTCACTCTAAATCCTCTCTCGTCTGTACCCTACTTCCAATCTGCCAAAATATAGCCGATGAGTGGGAGAGAGAGATCCTGCGTAAAGGTAGGCCTTGGTCGGTCCCTTCCTACCACTCTAACCCTGATGGGACGGAGAGGGGGGCGGGAGTCCCCCCCTCACAAGTGTTTAGCCTTTGAAAATGATATTTGTATATATCAAACCGCGTCAGGCCAATAAAGAATTTTGTTTTGTTTAATGAACCAGATTTCTGCACTCGTGTGTCATGACTTTATATGCAAATGATTCCAGCGAACCGCAAGAAACAGAAAAACAGGATAATTTTTCTTCGGAAATGTTATTTTCTAATTCGAAAAAATTCCGTACAGGTGTGGGATTCTAACCGTGCACACTGAGGCAGTGAGAAACCGCTTTGACCTCAATTAAACCATCCCGTAGACCACTCGGCTACGCGAAAGACAAAAAATCTTCCGAATAAACAAGATTTTAAGGTACGCTCCTCAATATCGATCGGGACTATGAAAGAGAGAGAGAGAAATTAATAGGAAATTCAAAGGACAAAGGAGACTTGAGGTAAAAACGCGATGAATATACAATGTATAAATCTTTCATGAACGCGAAAGAATGATGAAATAAATACAGCAAACCGCAAGAAACAGAAAAACAGGATAATTTTTCTTCGGAAATGTTATTTCCTAAATCGAAAAAATTCCTTACAGTGGTGGGATTCGAACTGTGCACACTGAGGCAAAGAGCAACCGGTTTGATCTCAATTAAACCGTACCGTATACCACTCGGCTACGCAGAAGACAAAAAAAATCTTCCGAATAAAAAGCTTTTAAGATACGCTTCGCAAGGTCGATCGGGACTACGAAAGAGAGAAAAATTAATAGGGATTTTAGAGGATAAAGTAAAGTTGAGATAAACACACGGCAAATATATAATGTATAAATCTTTCATGAACGCGAAAGAATGATGAAATAAATTCAGTAAACCGCAAGAAACAGAAAAACAGGATAATATTTCTTCGGAAATGTTATTTTCTAATTCGCAAAAATTACGTACAGGGGTGGGATTCAAACTGTGCACACTGAGGCAAAGAGAAACCGCTTTGATCTCAATTAAACCGTACCGTAAACCACTCGGCTACGCAGAAGACAAAAAAAATCTTCCGAATAAAAAGATTTTAAGATACGCTTCGCAAGATAGATCGGGACTACGAAAGAGAGAGAAATTAATAGGGAATTTAAAGGATAAAGGAAAGTTGAGATAAACACACGGCAAATATATAATGTATAAATCCTTCATGAACGCGAAAGAATGATTAAATGAATCCAGCAAACAGCCTCTGCCTTGCCGGTGGTCTTGATGAAGGGACGCTTCAAACCTGAGCTCCAGCTAGGCACCTTAAAAATTATAGATATTTAAAAATTATGTAATTAAATATATGTATTTTAGTATAGGGAGCCAAAACAGATTTAAAGTTTTAATATTTTAAAATTATTATGTATTTGGAATTTTTCCATAAGAAGAAGTTAAAGTAACCTAAATATTTGAAAAAATATTAAATTAATTAATAAACACTCACCTTGCTGAGATCAGTTGTTGCCATAAGGTTGACAATCTGTTCCCCGCAGCGGCGGTGCTTGGGCAGCTCTCGACGGACGTCCTCGTCCTCCTCTCCCTCCACCTCTAGCGCCTCTCCCCTCAAATGGTCGTGGACAGGCTCCTGAACAACCAGAATTTCTTTTATGAAATAATTACAATTTTCAGTTTGAACAGAATTAAAATCAATATTCAGATAATTTAATTTCTTCTTTATAAATATTTATTTTATTTTTTAAAAAGTTTCATATTATAACTGATTAAGGCATTTTTAAATTCAAATTAGCCTACCTCCTCTTCATCCCAACATTGACGGCAAACATCTCAAAGGCAGCGACGTAGTTTTTGCCGTTTTCCGTCGTCGTGCTGATGACCTTGTTTGGGAGCCCAAACTCCTTGTGCAGGTCTATCATGGCCCTGACCAGGTAGGGTTTTTTTTCTGCTGGACAATCAGCTCCTTGAAGCCGAGGACAGCTTTTTCTCTGTTGATGCTGACGGAGTCGATCCAGTGCACTGTCATCCCCAAGAAGCTTCGGTCGGTGGTGGGTGGACCAGCTGTTGGTAGCTGTGCCAGCGTAGAAGATGTTAACTAGGAGGGAGCTGATGGCGATTTTTGCTTCATCCCCCAGCTGGGCAATGCCCATGTTCATCTTCCTCCTTGAAGGGACCTTGAACTCTGGGATGAGGTACTAAATAAACTTCCGCAAAGCCACGGAGTCTGTCAGATGACAGAGTACAATGGTTTTATGAAGAAACTGTAGTACAGCTTGAGGGCCTTTATCTAGTCATACTCGGTCTTGAAGGCTGCCTCTATACTGGCCTGGCGCTTCTTAAAGGCGGGGGGAGGGTTGACGTATCACTGCAAAAAAATAGAAAAATTAGTTAAATACTTAAATTACTTTAAAGGGAAACTTCGGTAAAACATTGGCATTTTTTAAATTAAACAAAGACCAATAGTATTTTATTCAGGAAAGATGTCAGAATTTAAAAATGCCAATAAGAAATTTCTTCAAACTTTAATTTAATTAAGAAATAAAAACTATTCAAATCTAAAATCATGAAATCAATCTTGAATCTAGCGATAGTATCATTATCATAATTGATAATTCATTTCTAATATATAAAATTATTAAATTAATAAGTTTCAATAATTCATCTATAGATAGATAGATAGAGGGAAAACGTTTGGCGCCGCAAACAGTGCGGTGAAATTCAGCCTTCACGGTCAGCATGACAAAATTCAGTTAATTTATACAATACTTCCAAAAATTTATTATTGATCATTTTATTTTTTTTTTTTTTACTGTGATGTAGCTGATTTATTGATTATTTAAATTTTATTTACCTTTCGCCAGAGGTGTACGAGGGACGGTCAATAAGTTTTGCGAATCGGTAGGGCAAAACAGAGGAAGAAGGATGGCTGTTTGTGAAGGGGGGGGGGTAGGACAAGCTATGACAAGTCAGGACCAGCGGCCGCACGCCAGTAGCTGATCACAGATCGTTGGCACAAATTTTTCAACAATGGAGAAGTTTGAGCACCGCGCAGTGATCAAATTTTTGACCAAGGAAGGCAAGAATGCAAAAGAGATCCATGAACGCATGGTTGCAGTGTACACCGACACCGCCCCTTCCTATGCAACCATTGCTCGCTGGAATAGGGAGTTCCGCCATGGTCGTTTATCCCTTGAAGATAACCCCCGTCCAGGACGCCCGTCAGACGTGACCAACGAGGACAATGTGGAGAGGATGATCCTCGAAAATGGACGGGTGAAGGTCGAAGAAATCGAGCGAGAACTTGGAATATCACATGGAAGTGTTAGTAACATCATCCACGACAATTTGGCCATGACCAAGGTCTCTGCCCGTTGGGTCCCTAGAAACCTCACGCCCCATGATCGACTTCAACTTCATCAAAGTCCACAAGGCCAGAGTTGCACAAGCTACCCTGCGCGAGTGCGGATTCGAGGAGCTCAACCATCCTCCCCTACAGTCCAGATCTGGCCCCTAGCGACTACTTTTTATTCCACCAGTTCAAGGCTGCACTGCGTGGACGCCGGTTTGGGGACCATGAAGATGTCAAGCTCGCCGTCCAGGAATGGATTGAACAGCAGTCAGGAGATTTCTGGTTGTCGGGAATTCGAAGCCTCAGGGACAAGTAGCGCAAGTGCATTGAAGTCGAGGGTAGTTATATTGAAAAAAAAATAAAACACTTTTCCTCATATCTCGTTTCCTTATATTCGAATTGCAAAACTTAATGACCGCCCCTCGTATCTACCGTATTTAGAGACACTGCTCAGGGCAACCACCAAACTGGGCAACTCACTGTGGTGTAGGTTTTGGTAGTTCCTCTTGATGTTGTAGTTGGATGGGGTGGAGTAGCTGATCTCTTTCAGGCAGATCTTGCACTTTACATTCCCTTTATTCTTGCTGGCGCAATAGAAATTTATCAAGTGCTGAAAAAATAATCTTTGTTACTAGCTTATGTCATCTTACTTTCACAAAAAGTAGTAATAGTGCTAACTGTTAATTGGCTAAGTCACTATAATCACTATATACCTGAAAAATTGGAAGCAGGCTGTCGGCGTTGGCGATGTCGGGCTGTCTTCCTTAGCTGTCTCCCTGGCTGGAAGTGCTAGGCCTGGGGGCCTCCTCATCCTCACTCTGGCTCATGGCACTGCTAGGACTACTTGAGCAAGCGACGGCGTCAAACATCGTTCCATTTTAAAATGTAAATCACTGTGAAAATATCAAAATAAATCAAATACAAATACTCGGCGAGTTAATATAAACTGTCTCCCACTCAAGTTACCGTGAAATTTCATTGTTGGCGTTTGTTTAAAGTTTACGTTACCGGGCTATAATTTTAGCATTCCGCTAACAGCAAATCCGCTAATATTTGTATTTTCAGCTAACGCAATTCCGTATTATTTTGTTAGTCGGCTATTAGCGGATTAACGATTTGTAGACTTAAATTGCGGAATGCCCACCTTTGATGTTATGTTTAACCTTTCAAAATGGATAGCAAGATTTCGTTCTAACTCAATCTATTCAGGAAACTTCTTTGGAAAAGTTAAAATCATAGATTTGTTCAGAAATAAAATGGTCAGTTTTGACGTAAATAGTCTTTTTACAAAGGTGCCATTCGAAGAAGCTCTTAATGTCATGACTGCATAGTATAGCTTATGTGATGATTGGTTTAATGACAGACCTGCCTAGATAGCAGCCATTAAACCTTGCTATATGAATTTAAAGATAAAAAATGCGTTGAAAGAGAAAACGTGAAAGATAACTAATTCAGCCGTGAAGGTTTCAAGAGCACTGACGCATAATTTTAACAAAATTTATTGAACTAACAAATAACAAGGGAATATTGCTTAATAATTGAATTGGAAAATACGGTTAATGAATATAATGTGTATTTTAATGAAAAAAGGTATATATATATATATTGAATATAGGGTGTCGCAGGATACTTTGTGGTCGTGATGTGCTTCTTTGATGAAGTAGGCTTTGATCTAAGAGTGCGAATTTTGTTGTTTTAACGAAGACCGCTTCAACACGTAAGGATATAAGGTAACACACAGGAATTATTCCAAAATTTAACACTTAACTATGAAAAACAACGTGTAATCACATTTATATCTTCATCCTAAGCTATCCTAGACTATCCCGGTTGGCAACTAGGCCTATTACAATGTCTTCAACGACAAAAATAAACAAATAGGCTCCCGGTAAACACACCAATTACTGATTAGTATTTTTATCGTGACCCTTTTTGATTCGCGTTAAACATTAAATTAAAGTACTCTTTTTTACCAACAAATATGACCGGGGTTCACGCACAATTGTCTTTACTTCTATTAAATCGTGAAACGTACTAACCTCATACTATCGCAATATAAATATAAATGTTCTTGCTAACTCACATGACAGACGGGATCAGGGGTTGCCGGAGGTCGTTAGAGGGCTTATCTCGCACTTCGGGGATTTGTAGTGCCGATGATAGAATTTCGCCGAGATGTGATGAATAGAGTGAGGTAGGGCGCTGTCAACTTCTTATTGCAACCTTGCCTCTGGTTAAGTTAAGAAGACGGAGAGAGTTATGGTGTTCTTCGCCCCAAGAGTCCTCTTCTGGATAATCTTGAAGCCTCTTGGTCTCTTATCCTTCAACGTAGAGTGTCCAACTAGATTTGGGGGTATTCGGTGAGATTTTTACCGTAATTAAAGAACGGAACCTCGTTGGGGCTGGGTTCTTCTCCTCTCACTCTTACGGAACTTGAGATGTGAGTGTCACTCGAGTGTGAGAGGGTTTACTTTTCTCCAGTCAGACTTCTTCTAAGTCTGTAAAGGATTCTTCGGTATGGCTACGATACAAAACTTGACGACTTATGTTAATTCGGCCCGGGAAGGGGGAGGATCGATCTTCTCAATCTGATCCTATCGTTTCTCATGGAAATTTTCTTGTCTGGCTGAAGGATCGATCTTCACGAACTGAAACTTTGTCTTTCTTATCGAATTCTAATCCTTCTCTTTCTTTCCGGGGCTTATTTATAGGCGGAGCATCGCCCCATCTAAGGAGGAAGGGGCGAGGCCACAGAGGGTAGCACGATTCGTGAGTTCGCATCTGGTGAGAGCGAGAAGTGCAGAGGTTGGCACTGAGGTGCCCAAGTCAGTTTGTTAATTAGTGAGACCCTCAACCGCCACATTCCTTGGCGTGCCTTTTGAATAGCACCGCTTTTTTGTGACATAACCACGGGTTTATGGATCTCGTAGGTAATTGGGTCGTTAGAGCGTCGTTTAAGGGCCTTAGGTGGTGGCCTTAACACAGATGGTCGCTCCAACTACCTAAGCAGCGGGGAGATCAATCAAGGTAGGCAGTTACGGTTATTCGCCGGCTACCGTTCCCACGAGTCTCCTCATGGGGCTCACTTCTCCGTCATTCTCCACACGGAAAGGTGGGGGGGACTTTAAGGTATATGTCCGCCTGGCCCTCCGGGAGGCTTTATGTAGCCATTTCTCTACATAGGGAAATGGCTGATGATTATAATGTTAAGAAGAATAAGCTATATAAAGTGGATATTATAGAGTGAATAAGATATAAAATACGGTTTAAATAAAATATAGTCACGAACTAAGCTAAGCCACAACCTAAGCTATATATATATATATATATATATATATATATATATATATATATATATCGGAATTATAGAAAATATAGTATTGTACAGCCAAGACGTTTTTGAAGTTATAAAATCAGGGGAACTGGAACTTAAAGGAAGGAATTACACTTTGAATATTTTTAGATCTTTCTATACACTGATGATTAGGGAGCTCATTTTTACTGACCTTGTTTGAAGCGCTGATTCAATAAAAGTGTTCGTTAAAAATGCGCTCGGGACTCGGGAAACGGAAAAGTCTATTCTGATTGGTTAATTTCGAATTGGGTTGGACAAAAGTTTTGATTGGTTGATGGTTGGGAGGAGTCGTACTTTGATTTTCAGGTAACCGTATAGGTATTAAAGGTCGTACAAAAATGGATTTTGCATAATTTTCTCAGGCGGGAAATTGCTAACTGCCTGTTTACGAATTTTGTAGGAGCTCGTAAAAATGTCAGCTGCTACAATACTCCCCCCCAAGAGAGTTACCCAACCCGTTACAAAAAATATTACGCTAATCCAGTTATCTATAAGGCCTTCTGACAATGCGACCAGACCGTAGCACTGTTACGAGCAAGAGTGGACGGATTGATGGTGATCCATTTGGGTGACCTCTCCGAGCTGTCATCTGGCGATAGCATGACGCACTGTGACTGGCTTGCTGGTTGCGGGGTGACCAGAGGTGGGGTGATGGTCTCCTGACTGGACAGCTCTGACGACGAGGTTTCCTGCAACAAAAGAGGAGGCGGCAGCAATCGGGAAGGAGATGAGATATGGGCGAGATAGAGGAGATTGGGTTTGAGGTTAGATGATGATGAGGTAGGGGAATCACTGGACCACTATTAGATATAGTAGAAAAGGAAAATTAACTGCTCAGAATGAACAGCATCAATAAAGGTAGTTTCAAGAGATCAAGATAAATAGTATCCTGCTTGGCGCCAAACTGCAGTACATAGAATTTCGGCTTCAAAGAGATGACGAGAAAGGGTCCGTCATAAATGGGTTGCAATGAGGAGGGAATAGAATCGCGACGGACAAAGACATGAAAACAAGTTGACATCTCTTTCGGCACGAAAGGTCTCTGATTAGCAGGCACTATAGGGGCGGTAGGCTTAACCTCAGCCATTACCCGTACAAAAACGTGTACATAAGAAGCAGGATTGAGATGAGGAGGTAGAGGTACTTTAGAAGAAGAAAAGAATTGGCTAGTAAGACGAAGTTGAGTACCGTAAACTAGTTCCGCTGCAGAGAAGGCCAAATCCTCTTTTAAGGAGAAACGAATGCCCAAAAGAATCAAAGGTAGCCTCTCCACCCAAGTGATATTGGGATCGGTGGAACGTAAGCTTACCTTGAGCGTCCGATGCAAACTTTCGATGGCTGAGTTATTTGGTGGTAGTAGCTTGTGGTACGAAGGCGAAAGGAAGCAAGCACTGCCACGAGTGCATCCCATTGGTAGGATTCAAATTAGCTGCCACGATCAGTCATGATCGTTGAGGGAACACCAAAACGAGCAACCCATGCTAAGACGAAAGCTCGAGTTACAGTGTAAGCTCAGATGTCCGAGATAGGAACTGCCTCTGGCCAACGAGTAAAACGATCGATCATGGTGATAAGATAATTGCAACCACGAGAGTAAGGAAGAGGACCTATTAGATCGATGTGAACGGCGTCAAAACATGACGAAGTAAGAGGAAAGGAGACCAGAGGAACTTTTGTGTGGCGATGGACTTTGGTGCACTGGCATGGTAGGCATGAGCGAGTCCATTTTGCTACGTCGGCATTCATAACTGGCCAAACGAAGCGTTGGGCAACGAGCTTGCATGTGGCATTGACACTAGGATGAGAGAGACCGTGAATTTGGTCGAAAACGTGCCGACGGTAAGCGAGAGGAATGAGAAGACGAGGACAGTCAGTTAATGAATAGTCAACCAGGATGCGCCTGGAAGGACTGTCCGGAAAATCGATCTCAGGAACGACGAATTGAGAAGAATTACGCAGCGTTTGCGTGTCTTCATCTTGTTCTTGGACAAGCGCTATTGCCGCATGATCGATGAGCGCAATGCAAGAGAGTTGCGTGCCCGAAATCGCTGAAATGCGAGATAGCGCGTCTGGTACGAACGTTTGAAGAACCAGGAACAGAGCGAATATCGTTCGTCAACTACAGGATGAAGTCAAGATGACGAGTGGCAACTGCAGTGTGTACTGACGAAGTACTACCAGAAGAACAAGCACCAGCCAAAGGCTTATGGTCGGTAAATATGGTAAAGTCACGTCCTTCCAAGTATTGTCAGAAGTGACGGATTGCGAGGTATATTCCGAGGAGCTCTCGAGAGAACGTACTATACCTGTTTTGAGAGTCTAAAAGAGAGCGAGAGAAGAAAGCAAGAGGTTGCCATTGGTCACCAACTTTCTGCTGCAATGTTACATCTACGTGGGTTGAGGATGCGTCGGAGGCAACGCTGATGGGGGCTCCTGGAGAAGGATGAGCTAATTCCGCAGCTCGGGCAATAGCCTCTTTGGTGCGAGAGAATGAATCGCACGCTTCAGCAGACCATTCAAGAGGAGAGGTCTTTGTGGTCTTGCTGAGCAGAGAGTTGATAGGTTGCATAACCTTGACACAATTAGGTATATTCCTCTAAAGATGAAGATGCTATCAGGAGTTCGTCTATGTAGCAGAAGACGAAAGGCAGACTTCTCAGAACTTGATGCATAAAACGTTGGAAGGTATGACCACTGTTACGAAGACCATAAGGCATCCTGTTCATGACGAAGGAATCAATGGCGTGGTGATAGCCGTCTTTGGGATGTCATCTGGATAAATAGGGATCTGGTTAAAAGCACGAACCAGTTCGAGTCGAGAAAAGATCGAACAAACGAAAAGAGTAGAATTGAAATCAGACAGATAGGGCAGATGATATCTATCGGGGATAGTAGATGCATTGAGCCGCCTGTAATCACCTAGAACTATGTATTCACCGGGGGTAGATTTGGGTACAATATGAAGTGGTGTAGCCTAATGAGAAGTAGAAGGGCTAGCTATGCTAACTTCCACCATGAAGGTGAACTCATGCTTCATTAAGGCGAGTTTATCTGGGGCTAATCGACGGGGGCGGGAAAATACAGGCCCTTCAGTCGTCTCTATCCGGTGAACCACATTGTGTTTAATAGGCCTGTCTCTAGAAGATAGTATGCTAATTGCAGGAAATTCCTGTAGCAGGCGCTAAAAATGTGGATCGGCTGAAGTAAACTGGATAGAGAGAAGAGAACTCTGCGACGGGAAAACTGTGAGCATTGTAGTACCATCGATAAACTTGCGGTTACGAGAGTCGACCAAAAGGTCCTTTGCAGAGAGAAAATCTAGTCCCAGAATAGGAACGTCGACCTCGGCAACAATAAAGGTACATCGAAAAACTCTACGGAGGCCGAGAGCCAACTGAAGGATGCGCCTTCCATAAGTCCTTATATCCGAGGAATTAGCGGCTTTAAGGACAAGATCAGAGGAGAAATAAGCTTTATCGTCCTGTGACGCTGAAAAAAAACACTAAATTGAGCACCAGTGTCAACTAAATATGAGAAACTATTTTGCATAAATGCAAAATAGTGGATCGACCTGAGATGAAGGAACGGCAGAGGTGATAGACCCATTGATCATTTGCATTCTCCGTTTAAATTAGTCGAAGAATTTGAATTAGAAGGAGAAGAGTGAGTTGGAGCATTAGTTTGAAGGGAGCGAATAGATTGTTGAAGTGAAATTGGTGGAATAGCGTTAGATTGAGGAGGTACTGGTTGTAAATATGTGTAGGACTGTATACATTTTACGGCTTGTGCACCATATTTGTTGGTTGGATGAAAGTAACATTATGATTAGAAGGACGAATTTGTGAAGAACGAGCATTTGATTGAGAATAAGAATAGGATGATAGGTAGTATTGGCAAGGCTGTGTACAGTGTACAGCTTCGCTACCATATTTCTCATGGTACCAGCATAGACTCCTAGTTTGAGAGGGAGAATTTAGGAGTAGGGGGATAAGCGAAAGAATGAACAGGGCAATGCTGTGCCTCACCTCTTGTGCTAGAATGCCCTCGTTGGTTTTGTCTTCGAGAGGACGAACGGCGCCTGTCGCTCCGTCCACTCTTGTGACCATGCAGTCGCTAAGTCCCACATTGTAGCTCTCCCTCTATCCTCTCCAAAGCGGCAGCCAAGTCCGGTGATGAATGTGAAAAGGAGGCGTTACACGGGTCCGGCCTATTGCCAGAAGGCGCCGTTGGTAACGGAACCTGCGAAATAGATGGATTAGAGGGGGGAATGGGACATTGTGGGACAGTCCCCCAGTTTAGGTAAGGATTGAGATATATTATCTCTGCTGCTTTGGCGATTTCATCCACGCTCTTGTGCTCACCAATCATGGTGAGGGGCCTACTGTGATCAGGGATTCCCCGCATGAAAATCTCCGTTAGGAGCGAGTCAAAGTGCTCTACCGAAGTGCCCTTCACCCTGATTAATTCTTTGAGATGCTCAAGGAAACGGGTGGGACGCCTATCACCCATTTGTTGAGTATTTAGTAGTTCCCTTAAGTCTTCAACCTGGGATCTCCCAAATCAAGCTTGAAAGCCTGCCTTAACTCCGCCTCCCCCCCCCCATGCACCATTTCTCCAACTTTGTAACAAAATTCCGTCGAAACAAAGTAAATATACTTATTGGGACTTTTTGCATGATGCTTATTATGCGCCCTTGATCGGTTATGGCTTAATGTGCCATTAAAATCTCGCATATTTCGAACCACGTAATCGGATAGGTCGCATCGAAAGTGGGAAGATTGATTGAGGTGTGGTTGATGCCTCGGGCGCTGACATCTTGGTTTATAGCTGCAGGATGACTAATTACCACGAGTGACTCACAAGTGGTCGTGAAAATTGAGGAGGCCTGGCTCGCTAGCGTTGGTCGAGGCACTTGAGGTAAACGTCGTGGCTTGACTATTCATGACTAAGCGATGTGTGCCTTTAAAACTTCCGGCTAAGAAAAAAATGAGGAGGTTGAAGTAAGATGAAAACAAACTTATAGTGAAAACGAAAGAAGGGCGGGGCGTAAGCCGCGCCGGATTCAGAGAGAGAGAGAGAGAGAGAGAGAGAGAGAGAGAGAGAGAGAGAGAGAGATAGAGATAGAGAGAGAGAGAGAGAGAGAGAAGAGAGAGAGAGAGAGAGAGAGAGTGTGTGTGTGTGTGTTACAAGGAGTTACAAGGAAAGAAGTTACCCTAGGAGACCTTACGGTCCATTCAAAGAGGGTACCTTTGGACTAGCAATCGAGCGGGCACATGGCTGCTCAATTGTTTTGCGTCCCTAAACGGCCACTTTTCAAGACTTTGTCTAGTCTTGACTTAAACTGGTCAACAGATTCACTGTTGACAACTTCCACTGGAATGCGTTCCACTTACCGCAGATACTGTAGGTGAAAAAATTTCCACACAGATTGCGGTTGTAACGCTTCAGTTCAAGTTTGAAGCCGTAATTGCGCGTTCTGTTCTCACTCAGTGTGAAAATATCCCGGTAGTCAACATTGTCGAACCCTCGAAGTATTTTGAAAACTTCGATGAGCTGACCACGCAGTCTACGGGTTTCCAACGAGAACAGATCTAATTCCCTTAGTCTATCCTCATAACTTTTATGTCGGATAGAGGGAATCAGTTTGGTTGCCCTAGCTTGTACGCGTTCCAACCTTGCGATGTCCTTTCGAAACGAAGGACTCCAAAATTGTACGGCATACTCCAGGTGCGGCCGAACCAGGGAGTTGTACAGACAAAGTACTATCTCCCTGTTACGGTATCCAAACTGGCGCTTTATGTAGCCTAACATCCTTTGGGCTTTCTTCTCTGCCTCGATGCACTGTTTCGAGAACTTGAGGTCTAGTGATAGTAACACCCAAGTCCTTCTCAGTGTCACTCGATTCAAGAGCAGTGCCCTTAAGGATATAATGAGATTGGGGATTTCTGTGGCCGATATGCATTACTTTGCATTTATTCACGTTGAAAGGCATTTGCCACGTGTCCGACCACTCCCCAATCTTCCCAAGATTTTCCTGCAGGCGGGCAGTATTTCCATCCTTTGCAACGTTCATACCAAGCTTGGTATCGTTGGCAAATTTGGAAATCTTGGCAACAATGTCACCGTCCATGTCGTTGACGTAGATGATGAATAGTAGTGGCCCCAGAACAGAACCTTGAGGCACTCCGCTAGTAACGGGCACCCACTCAGAAGCCTGTCCATTCACCACCACCCGTTGCCGTCTGCCACTTAGCCAGTTCTCGATCCAGCCGGCTACTTTTCCGTCTATGCCCAGCGCTCGCACTTTCCGGAGAAGGCGGCGGTGTGGTACCTTATCAAAGGCTTTCTGAAAGTCTAAGTAAACCACATCCACCGCCTTGTCCCGATCGTGCTCACTGAACACGAAGTGGAAGAATTCCACAAGGTTCGTCAGGCATGACCGTTGCCTTCGGAAGCCGTGCTGGGAACTCCTCAGTAGCAGGTTTGACTCTAAATGCGACGTCATTTTGTCCACCATCATGCTTTCCATGAGTTTACCGACTATCGAAGTCAGACTGATAGGTCGGTAGTTTGACGGATTGCTGGGGGCTCCTTTCTTGAAGATCGGAGTCACCTCCGCCTCACGCCAGTCTCTAGGAATGCATCCGGTCCGGATTGACATGTTAAAGATAGCGCACAGATGTCGTGATACTTCATCGCACACTTCCTTCAACACCTTGGGTAGAAACCCGTCCGGTCCAGGGGACTTATTCGTCTTTAGGTCAGCGATCTTTTTCTTTATTTCTCCTTCGGTGAAGTCCATTGCCTCCAGCTTTTCCCCCGAGTAGGAATACGTGGGCTGGGGGATGGGACCACACTCTTTAGTAAACACTGAGAGAGAGAGAGAGAGAGAGAGAGAGAGAGAGAGAGAGAGAGAGAGAGAGAGAGAGAGAGAGAGAGAGAGAGAGAGAGCGAGAGAGAGAGAGAGATAGAGAGAGAGAGAGAAAAGAAAGGGTCTAGGGCACCAATTATAGCTTATTGGATGATTGGTTTAATGACAAACTTGCCTAGATAGCAGCCATTAAACCTTGCTCTATGAATTTAAAGATAAAAAAATGCGTTGAAAGAGAAAACGTGAAAGATAACTTATTCAGCCGTGAAGGTTTCAAGAGTACTGACGCATAATTTTAACAAGATTTATGAAATAACAAATAACAAGGGAATATTGCTTAATAATTGAATTGGAAAATACGGTTAATGAATATAATGTGTATTTTAATGAAATAAGATATATATATATATATATATATATATATATATATATATATATATATATATATATATATATATATATATATATATATATATATATATAGAGAGAGATATATATATTGAATATAGGAAAATGGCCGATGGTTATAATGTTAAGAGGAACAAGTTATATAAGGTGAATATTATAGAGTGAATATATTATAAAATATGGCTTAAATGAAATATAGTCACGAGCTAATTTAAGCCACAACCTAAGCTATATATATATATATATATATATATATATATATATATATACATACATATATGGGGGAATTATATAAAATATAGTATAGTACAGGCCCCTCCCCTCGTTTTTGAAGTTATAAAATCAGGGGAACTGGAATTCAAAGGAAGGAATTACACTTTGAATATTTATAGATCTGTGTATACACTAATGATTAGGGAGCTAATTTTTACTGACCTTGTCTGGAGCGCTGATTTAATAAAAGTGTTCGTTGAAATGCGCTCGGGACTCGGGAAACGGCAAAGTCTATTCTGATTGGTTAATTTCGAATTGGGTTGGACAAAGGTTTTGATTGGTTGGTGGTTGGGAGGAGTCGTACTTTGATTTTGAGGTAACCGTATTGGTATCAAAGGTCGTATAAAAATGGATTTGGGGCGAGATGCATAATTTTCTCTGGTGGGCAATTGCCAACTGCCTTTTTACGAACTTTGTAGGAGCTTGCAAAGATGCCAGCTGCTACAATAGCTCCATAAATTAGATATTGAATTTCTCCAACCTTTCCAAAAATAGAACACAACTTGTGCAGTTATGCGTAACGGACGATGTTTTCAGCGTTATATACTCATACTTTGTAATTTATTTATTTAAATGATGTTTTTCCACTGCATTACAATAACTCTAAAATTTAGATATTTTCTTTCAAAATCTTAATAACTTACATCTCGTTATTAAATTCAAGGTCGAATGGGAGCAAAAGAATTCCCTACCTTTTCTGGACAAAAGCCTATGAGGGTTAATAGTTCAATAGTTTATTTTGTGTACTGTAAACAAATAAATTCGAATTATTTATGAATTTTTATTCGTTTCACGATAAATCCATTAAGAAATCGGTTGTCTTGTCCTAAACTCTTAGAGGATATCGCATTTGCACTCGATGTCTCCCGCAAGCGGAATTTTATATTATTATAAGTACCTTTAGTGAAATAATATATTTGTCATGATACTGAAAAATGATATTCTAGATCAAAATATATTTATTATAGTTCTAACGATTCACGCAATAATTGTCCCAAATATTTAAAATCATTCTTTTTGCCCCAAAACTTTTGAAACTGGAGGATTTTGCGTCAAACAAAAAGTGTTTTTGCAAGGAGCAAACAAATAGAGAATGAAGAGGAGCGTATGTAATTCCTTCTAAAAATTGTCCGAAGTCGTGCATGGGTGAAAATGGAAATTTTACTAAGTGATTCTACGAACATCGCGCGATGGGGGCAGATATAAAACAATGAAATATGCCCCCCCCCCCGAGTGTTTTCACACAGGTAAGTATGTGTAACTACGAAATAGAATTATTATACTGGGTATTTTATTTCCTGAATAAACTATCTATTCAGTGAAGTAAAATATTAAAAAAAAACAATAAAATGATCACATTCCCTCACACAAAAGAAAATAACCTGAAACTTTCTTATAGACACAATGCAACAAAATATTTAATTTCCCCAATACTCAACGTAACGATGTGAATAATTATCTCATTTAACGCTTGACTAAGTTTAATCACAAATAACTAAAAGGAATCTATTCCAGTATCAAATACTGCTATCGTCGTCCTTAATATTTTAATATTTAATTGTGTCAGGTCTTTCCATTACGAAATAAAGTCATTTACACTCGCTCATTTTGGAGATAGTAAAAAATCGCCAACTGGCCGCAAGCGTTCTCTTGACTTTTTCACTCCCAAAACAACGAAAATAAGTTTCTTTAACATGGCATTTCGAACTCGCGCTACTAGGATAAACCAGTTACCCCATATTGGAGTAACATGATTTTTTAGCTGTAATTCGTGGACTTGTCAAAAATACTGCTTTCTAGTGCATATAACTCGGAACATTTTTATTTTCCGCGCAGAAAAAACAGCAACAGACAATTTAGATTGGCATATAAAATAGATCGAAGTAAATTTTCTGCAAAAAATGGTGGGATAATTGTGAATAAGATGGGCGCAGGCATTTTTTTTACCCTTAAATAAAAATCACTATTTATTTCGTATGCTATAAAGGCCGTCTCATGGAATTTAAAGATACGCCGCTAAAGGATTCTTGCATTGCAGAATAGGTTTTAAATAGTGACCTCTCGTGACTTTATAATGGAAGCTACACACTTTCCCCCCATCAGAATATTCCCCCGAGGACAATATTGCAATCATACGAAGAAGTATGAGATGATTTAGCAGTCTAAAACCCTTGCGTCCGTCTAATTCAAAATTGCCAAGTACACCTATAGCGTACGAGAAGTGCAGGCGAGCGGCTTAAAAGTTTCGTTTGAATGAGTCTTTCCAGAGACTCAGGATGGCAGAGTGGATTCGCCGCTAGCTAACAGTCGTCCAGCGACATGGGAAGCTGTACGCAACTCGCCTACGCTATTATTTATTCTTTGCCCCTTTTCCTACTCTCCTCTATCAGCAATGGTGCCCAGACCCGGGAGGGGGGGTGTTAGCCCTTGGATAACATTTCCAAACGGGCTCTCTTCATTCCTTCAAAATACGCTCCGCTTCTAGGATGGGGGTTGTATAGCGTACGAGAAGTGCAGGCGAGTGGTTTAAAAGCTTCGTTTGAATGAGGCTTTTTTGAGACTCAGGATGGTGGAGTGGATTCGCCGCTGGCTAACAGTGGTCCATCGACGCGGGAAGCTGTTCGCAACTCGCCTACGCTATTATTTTTTCTTTGCCCCTTTTCCTACTTTCCTCTATCAACACACCTAACCAAACCAAAAATAATCTACCGAAAATAAACGGAAGAAATCAAGCCATTTAGCCGCTAACTTAGGGCATCCTGGAGACGTGAATCTAGGCGAAAAGTATTTTACAATCTTAGTCTCAAAACGAAAAGAGCATAGAAGGCAATACATTTTCTGAAATAGAAGGGAGAGTAATGATTTTAGGGATTAGAGAAAGGTTGCTGGAGAGACCCAACTTAAATGTATCTTGATTATGTAAGATCGAGCTGTTTTAATAATCTATATAACAACCAACCCTTTTCTCATCACACGGATTCATCCCGAATAACTCTTAACGATCCGATCAAATGCCCATGGAAGAATTGTTGATAGAGAAAAGGTTCCATTAACGAGAACCTGTAAGAAACTTAGAGAGACGAATCATTGAAGGACGCCAAATAAGCGTTTAATCCTGATCATTGATCATTACAGACACTATTGATAGATTCATTTCTTCCTCAAGAATTTACCTCAACATCTGAAAAATAAATTTGTCTCTATCCCAGATAAAGATCGCATCATCTTTCCATAAGCTAAACTAAATGATGTGTTTGTTTGAGCGTGATCTAATTTTGAGATTCGTTCAAATGGGCCGTCATACTATCCTGTTAAACCTTTTAGGGAATACGTACTTTGGACTATAGATCATACTGTTTGAGAGTATTTGGAACTTGGAGTTGTTCTTTGAACCGAAATGGATTGGAACAAGAGGATTTGGGGTTGGTGGTTGGGCATGGGTTTGCCTTTGAGAGATGGAATTGGTGGATCACCACTGAGACTGGCTTTTTGTCATCAAAACAGGTTATATAATACATTTATAGTGTTGAAAAATCCGAAATTAATTGAACTGGAAAAAAGTTATTTGTTAATCAGAGGACGTTGAATGATCTGTTCATTATAATCTTTTTATTTGGTTCCTTCGTCGTTTGAGTCCCTTTTCCAGATTTATAATTGCTCCCATTTGTCCCCGAGAGTTTTACACTTCTTAACTTTCCTTTGCGCGCTGTGACGAGTGTCAGAGAATAATGAATTTCAAACAAGACAATGAAACTTAAATACGTTTGCCTTGAGTGCGAAAGGAAACAATAGAAATCAAATCCATACGGTGTTGTCACTCATAGTTAGCTCACAAGCTCCTATGAAGATAGGAAATTGTTTGGTTAAAAACAAAGTTCTCGTACAACTTTTATTGAGAATGATTTACAAGGAAATAATGCAGCAAATGAAACATATTAATGAACATTGTAATCACAGTTATTTTCGAGCACCTGCTTCCAACGACGAGATAGATCATGGATGTCTTTGTTGGAAATTTCAACTGGTTTGCTATCAAAGAAGTCCCCAACTGCAGTTTTCACCAGTCAAGAAGTTCTGCAGTACTCAGAATAGATAGTAGTCTGTTGGCGCACGGTCTGACGAGCACGGTGAGTGAGGGAGAACTTCCCACCCTAGCTCCAGGAGTTTTCCATGGGTATGATATGCAAGGTGTGGTCGGACGTTATCATGAAGAAACGTGACATCAGTCAATCCTGGTCGTTTCTGCGCAATTGCATCTGCCACCTGTTGCAGTTATTGATTGTATAATTGAGCGCCCATAGACTGATTGCGTTCCAACATTTATCAGTAAATCACGCCCTTCACATTCCACCAGACACAAACCATAAACTTCTTTTAATGTTGGTCAACTTTGCCTGAAATTGTGTTTGTACATCTTTGTCTGTTCAGCTTCTTTTGAGTGACATGCTCGAGTTTAGACACCATTTCTCATCTGCAGTAACCACTTTGTTAAGCCAATTTAACGACGTTTCCTGGGCAATAGTGTCATGCAGGCGTCTATGCGAAGCTGAAGGTCAAATTTAGTCAGATTACGTGTAATCCATACGACCAGTTTTCTGACTTTGCTAATTTCTTCTAAATGAGTCAAAATAGCTATATGACTGACGCTAATTTTTTTGGCTGATCTTCGTTCAGAGAAGGTGCCTGGTCACATTTCAGAGAGAAATTAAACACAGGTCGGATTTTCGTGGTAGTCTGAAGAGCAGTTTTTATGACAGGGCGATGGAGGATACAATTATAAAGGGGATATTCTTTGGAATTCTTTGCTATAGGCTTTATCTAATTCCTGTTTCTCTAAAGTCTCTTTGACACGCTTCACTGTTGCCAAGGCAATTTTGAAATTGGATGAACTTGGGTAAGTATATCGTAGAACCAGGGCAAATCAAGGCAATACCTACCATTCCTGAGTTCTATCTACTTTTTAAACGGCTAAATTTTAGATTTGTCAATAAACCCCGCATCAGTGGAAACAGATACTCTAGGCCCAAATCTAAATCAAGTTCTGATTAGTGAAATTCAAAGGGTGGAAATAAGAAGGCGAAAGACTAAAGGCAAAGTTGACTACATGTTTGAAATTTTCATTAGCCTCCGACTCCAAATAGGACCTTAGGGCAAATTAACCTCATTTCCCACTTCGTTCTTCACCTTGTTCTCGGAATTGGAGGAGCCAGCCCCCATAGAATTATCATCAAGAAGGAAATTAACATTATTCGTGTACGTACGAGTTCTTTGAGTGTTGTGAGAGGTGTTTGTAATTGTTTTTTTTTTAATGAAGTGCTCCCCAAGGGGAACCTCTTCCTCGCATTACGAGGAAAGGGTACCCCCTATTTCATTTGACCTAACATAGCCGCACTGATCTAGTTGAGGAACCCGCAAAGCCTCTAGTGGCAGCACTTTTGTGCGTAGGGGCCTGGGGCACGGGGTACCACTAGTGGCCCTCTAATACTATAGTATCGCTTATTCGTTCGATAATTGTGTAAGGTATCTGGGCTTTCTCTGTCTCCAGAGAGGTCCCCCCACCCCCTCACACATGTGTAGAAGCTAATATATATATATATATATATATATATATATAGATGGACAAAAAATGGAAACATTAACAAATGCACCTATTCACATCAAAAAGATTTTGAAACTTGTTTAAAATGCCTGATAATGACGTTGAACACATATTGATCTCCATAATTTACAGATCTTGCCATAATCAAGTTTTTTGTGTACATTGGAACAAAAACTAGGGGATATATTCCCTCTAAAAAGCCTCTACTAATGAGCTAGAGCAGGTTTTACCCGTAACCAGTTAAATTCGTATAGATACAGCACAAAACTGTATGAATCGATTGGTCAGCGTATGGAATCTATTTATACTGCTAAGGAGGAGGGGACTCAAAGTCAGTAATTTAATTAATGTTTCCATTATTTTGTCCAACCCCTGTATATATATATATATATATATATATATATATATATATATATATATATATATATATATATATATATATATATATATATATATATATATATATTATTTATTATAACTAAAATTTTATATAATTTTTCTTAAACATTATATATTTGTAAAAAAAGTCTTCAAAAACAATTGGCAACATTTTTGGCAACATCTACACACACAAATAACGCTTCCAAATATTCCGCATGAGAGACTAAAATTTTCACTTGTGCCCTCGCGATCTCCAACTCAAGTTCAGTTGAATTCTTTCTCCATATAATCCTTAGAATTTCCAAACAAAAACACTGTATAATTCCTTATATTTCCTTTTCCAGACTCTCATACATTTCCCCTTTTAACCATAGTGATTTTAATAGTTACAATTACATTTCAATCATTTTAATTTCATTTTAATTATTCCAATTACATTTACCCACAATTCGTGATTTCAATTATATTTACCCACACTTTGTGATATCAATTTCATTTACCCACAATTCGTGATTTCAATTATTTTAATTACATTTTATATAGTTACAATTACATTTTAATTAATTACCTATCTACCTTACGCCAAGTTTAGTCACCACAACAATTCAGTGTTAAACTCATGTTTGTTTTGTATAATTAAATTCAAATTCAATCAATATCATTTTAAATATGTTCCATTCTTGTTGATCTATAATAATTTATATTTTGTTGCATCCTCGTTATATTTCATCATTCCTTAACGATTTCGTGTCCAACCATTATGCCTAACTTCGCCATAAGCTTAGCCACTCGAGCCATTTTTTTCGGTTCAATAACTCTCCTCAAAAACTTATAGATATAAATTTGTTATGAAGTTTTTATCTAGGTTCATACCACGATGGCCTTATATCTATACATGCAATCCCTGTTTGAGAACCTCAGAGTAGTTTGCCCCCCTTCCCCCCAGCAAACACCTATTCCCGTTATTCTGCCCAGGAAACGTCGATATTTGGAGAGATCCAAAGCGAAAGACCGCCTCCAATTCCCCCTATGCGTGTGATTTTTGACCTGGTGAATGATTTGATCATACAAGAATACGAGAGTAGTTCCTACAGATGGCACCCAATAGGAAACCTACGGATTCAGAGATGTATGACCTTTGGCTCGCTAGATCAATTAAGCAACGCATAGGCAAGAATGTACTCCCCAATCCAAGATGCCAGGTCAAAGTCGGAAGTAGGAAATCTGAATAGAGCTTAAATTAACGGAACCTTTGGCTACTTCCACATCCGACTCTAGAGTCATAATCTGCCCCAGGTTTAGTCAAAAATTTATATCGCGTTTGACTGGGATGGGACATAGAGCAGATATGTGGGTTTTTCCTGGCAGAACTTACACGGGTATGAGCGCGGTGCACGATTCTGGGGGATCTCGAGTGGCAGAACAACAGGAGCACAGGCTCAGTTGTAAGCAACGTTAAATTCTACTATCAAGGGTTTCATATGCGTTACAGTTCACCATGTTGGGAGTTCCGGTGCACAACCTGTACTTAGAAAAGAGGGAATTTGAGTTTAGGTTTGAAGGGTGGAGTGAGTTCGTAGTTTGAGTATTGAAATTATGACTAGTTTTAAACTTGTTCTTTGAAAGTGACGCCTCTCCGCCGCGAGGGGTCTAAATGTTAGTTTTGAAAGTTTTGACAGATAATGGAGGCTTAGAGAAGGGGGCCTGAGAGGTATAAACTGTTTGTTTTGAAAGCAGGAGGCTGAGTAGAGTTCTGTTTAGAACTTTCTCGGAGGAAAAACTCCTAGCTGGGGCCGGCAAAGGACCTCATTTTTTTCAGGCCTCTGATTATATTGCTATAGTTGTCTAAGATTTGTGCCAAGGAAGGATAGTCAGTCTTGGAAGTCAACCTTAGCTTCCTTTTAAAGTTTGAATGTAATTTGCTATAAATTACGTGAGATACCAATATCTCTTTGATATTCGAGAATTTAACGTTATACTGCGAGGAGGCCTGAGGGAAGGGAGATTTCGTATTCCTTGAAAACTCATTTAATTTAGATTTAAAATTAAGATTTTATTCGACCTGATCAGAAAGCTCTCTATCTACCATTGATTCGCCCCCCATCCTCGGCGCAGAGGGATTCGCGCCGAGGGACATATCTGACTGTCTAAATCATTCACAAATGCAAAGTGTTACTTGATCGTATCAATCTTTGTTTGCAATACATTAGGGGCAATGACCTCTAACTCTTCAGAGTTAATTTTATTAAATATCACGGTGATTCTATCGTTTAAACAAGGCCCTAATTCTGACCAAGACTTTGATGTGGGATTCGATTTCATCAGAAATGGAAATTTGAGGATTTTCGGCCATTCTGGGTTTGAAAGGAAAACGGGAAGCTCGGTTTAGTGAAATGGTGATCAAACGAGGGTATCTGGGAGAACAGAATTCTCCAAATCGATCGGAATTTCCTTTAGATGAGAGGCGCTCGTCTCCGATTGATTTGGAAAGATAATTTTGCCGCTCCAGAGATTATCCAAAACGATGTTTAGTTCCAAATGCTTTTGTTAGTGAGAGTTTAGATTAAGGGTACGAAATAGATAAAAAGTTATGTATGAATTTGAAGGACCGAATGTCAATGAATTTAGGCGAGAGAGGGGGACAATGAGTTTGAAAGTTTATATGAATTCGAGGGAACTCGCAGTACTAATTCGAGAAAATGGGCACAAGCTTACCTTGATCTAAGAATAACGGACGAGGAACTTATGCTTTGGAAGGAGTCATTTCCAGGTCCCGTTGGTAGGATGAGCCCTGAGTTTCCTTTTCTTCAAACTTTGGAAGTGTTCTCCCGCAGAGTCCATGAGTTTGATAGGTTGAGGAGAGTTTTAGAGAGATATTTCTTCTTCAAACTTTAGAACTCTTCTGAGCGGGAGTCCCTCCTGCAAGTGGGGGTTCAAGGAAACGGGAGTGAGAGAGGTGGGAGGAGAGCGGGAATGGAAGGCATCCTGAGGCCCCCAAAATGTGTAACCGCCCTCTCCCCCCTCATATAACCAAAACCAAAGAATAGCGCGGCCAGAGAGGGGGAGGGGGAGGAAACCAATTCAAGCTGTCCGCATGCTCACACGGACACGTGTGGTAACACGGTGCAAGGGGCTGCAATCTAAACATTTTATCGAATTAGTTCTGCGAGTTGCCTCGAATTCATATCAAACACATCTCAAAACACATCAAATTCATATCGCACTCTCAAATTAATGTTCTCGAAACTTTGTTACCTTTTCTTCCTTTCTCTTCCGCCTGGCAGCGCCCTGCTGACGGATGCACGATCCGGCAAAGACCCACCGACGCATGCGTAACCTGGCATGACATCACAAGGCAGATAGGTTTAGACCCACAATGCATTTTCTACGGGCGATTGTTAATTCTATTCGACCGCATTTGTTCATAATAACCTGTGAAAGAGAGTGCGATCTCAATCTCGAACGCTTATTTAAAAAGGTTTCGTGCAATCGCGAGTCTACAGTGGCATTTTTAGTTACTCACGGTGTTCTTAAAGACATAAAACTTCTTTCGATAATATCTCGCTCTTCTTTTCTTCTGCCGAAAGTTTTCTCGACTCAAGGATTGGTTTCACCATTTTTGGAATGCGGTTGCCACGTTGTATCCGCCACCAGAAACATTGTAAGGTAAGGACACGAAACTGTTGTTTATCTTTTGTGCTCAAAGAACGGTAAGGCTTATATGTATGTAGTCAAGGGACGCGGTAGAAAAACAAGAAGCCTAACGACATTTAGCAATCGCCTTTTGCATTCGAATCTAATGTTAGGCTTTCAAATTAGAAATATTATGCGTTTTTTATTTTTTAATTGCGGGGGGAAAGACCCCACAATTAAGTAGGGGTATGGGAGGCGAAGTTCCCCCCATTTCGAAAGTACCTAAAAAAATGGTACTTTTTTGCCGGAAATCGTCTAAAGTAGGCGGCGCTATCGTCGTCTCAATTTACCCAAACTGATTCCCCCCCCCCCCTCTCTCTCTCTCTCTAGCCTAAATTCATTATAACTCCTAACTAAACTCTAACTAACGATAATAGGCTTCAGAAAAAACACATCGAAAATAAAAAAACCCCTAGTTTATACCCGTCTTTCGAAGCACAAAAGGTACCTGGAAAAAATAAAAGCTTATGATTGGTCAATACCGTCCAAGATGCACATCGCTGATTGGCCAGTGGATACACTATGAAAATAGAAAAACTGTAGCAAAAATCGCTAGCAAAATGGTGCGCCACTAATCTTAATAATTACCAATTGGCCGGAGAATCACTGAGCACAAATCGACGGAACGATCGCTTAGATGTAACTGGATGGGGTGAGAGAGAGAGAGAGAGAGAGAGGGGGGGCCCCCCGTCATGGTAAAGAGAATGGAATGAGAGGGGAACAGAGATAGAGAGAGAGAGAGAGAGATGGAGGGGGAAGAGGGACATAGAGAGTGGGGCAGATAAATATGGGTGAGAAATAGGGGGAGAGGGGAGAAAGATGGAAAAAAATGAAAGTTGAATTAAAAGGGATAAAAAAGGTGGCAATAGAGTGGAGATAAAGAGGGAAAAGGGAGAGAGACAAGAAAGAAAGTGAGAGGGAAAAAGATGGAGTGAGTAGCGGATGGAGAGGAAGGGGAGATATATTGTAGTGGAGAAACAGAAGGGGGATAGGCGGAGAGATGGGCAATGGAGAGGGAGAAAGAGTGAGTGAAATAATGGATAGATAGTGTGAAAGAGAGAGGAGAAAGAAGGGAGATTGATTGATTGTTTTTTAGTGGCACAACTACAGAAAGAGGGGATAGGGAGGGGCGAGATAGGGGGATAGCGACTGTGAGAAATAGGGAAGTGAGGGAAATAGAGAAGAGTGAGACAGATAAGGGAATATAGAGGGTAGTGTGTGATTAGTAGATAGAGAGTGAGAAAAGAGCAAGAGAGGGGCAAAGGGAGAGAGATGAGAGAGAGAAAAAGAGAGAGAGAGGAGTCTGAGTAAGTGAGAGAGATCTGGAGAGGGCAGCGAAGAAGAGATAGAGAGGTGGAGTAAGATAGGGTAAGAGAGAGTTGCAGATGGAGGAGAGGGGGAGTGAGAAATGGTGATAGAGAGGGGAGGAGGAGGAGAGAGAGGGGGATAAAGAGAGAAGAGTAAAGACAGAGTAGGAGAGAGATTGGGAAAGAGAAGGGGGTAGGGGGTGGTAGTGAGATAGAATGGGGGTAAAAAGAGAGGAGTGAGGAGGGATATACGAGAGGAGATAGATAATAAAGTGGAGAACGAGAGGGGATAGATCGAGGAGAGAGTAACAACAAGGAGTAACAACAAGGAAATAAGGTACCCTAGGAGACCTTACGGTCCATTCAAGGAGGGTACCTTTGGACTAGCAATCGAGCGGGCACAAGGCTGCTCAATTGTTTTGCGTCCCTAAACGGCCACTTTTCAAGACCTTGTCTAGTCTTGACTTGAACTGGTCAACAGATTCACTGTTGACAACTTCCACTGGAAGTGCGTTCCACATACCGCAGATACTGTAAGTGAAAAAGTTTCCACACAGATTGCGGTTGTAACGCTTCAGTTCAAGTTTGAAGCCGTGATTGCGCGTTCTTTTCTCACTCAGTGTGAAAATATCCCGGTAGTCAACATTGTCGAACCCTCGAAGTATTTTGAAAACTTCGATGAGCTGACCACGCAGTCTACGGGTTTCCAGTGAGAACAGATCTAACTCCCTTAGTCTATCCTCATAACTTTCATGTCGGATAGAGGGAATCAGCTTGGTTGCCCTGGCTTGTACGCGTTCCAACCTTGCGATATCCTTTCGAAACGAAGGACTCCAAAATTGTACAGCATTCTCCAGGTGCGGTCGGACAAGTGAGTTTTACAGGCACAGTACAATCTCCTGGTTCCGATAACCAAACTGGCGCTTAATATAGCCTAGCATCCTTTGGGCCTTTTTCTCCGCCTCAATGCACTGTTTCGAGAACTTGAGAGAGAGAGAGAGAGTTTGAGAGATAATGGGTGAGAGGTAGAGAGTAATAGAGTGTTAGAGAGAAAGATTGATATAGTTAGAGAGGAAGATAATTGGGAGAGGGAGAAAGATGTGAAAGGTAGAAGGGGAAGGAGTGGGGAGAGAGGTCACAAGGAAAAGTAGTATCTCAAAGGACATTGATTACCAGACCGTGGAGGTACTATTTTGGGAAGGCCCTAACTTATGGCATAAGAGAAAGTATAGCATAGATAAGTGGTTTTGAAACTTTAAGGGGTGCACAAACAACATTCAAGAATAATACTAATTTTTGTTTAATATAAATAGCTTTAAGCACCGTTTAAGTTTCATAAAAAACATTTATCTGGCGTGATATGACAGGTATAAGTGACGAAAACATTTCTTTTCTCTCGCTGTTGGCTATTTGTTACTTGTGAACGGGTTCGCCTTTTGACTATATGAATTACTATCTTCCTTATATATTTATTTGCATTCATTGGCTGAAAAAAAAATAATTATAGCATTAATAGCCACTTATGTATGTTTTTTGTTAATTATAATTTTAAATTTTATTTGTAAATTGCCAAAATTTCAGTGGATATTTGTCAACTTTCCATGAGTCCAGATGCCTATGAACCTTGATTGCGGAAATTTAGTTTGTTTTAAAATTTGCATTCATTTGCTCGTGTTTGTCTCCATAAGTCTTTATTAGTATTGTAGTGATTTTTTCCAATTGTGTCGTAATGGCCAACTAATAAGTGATTAAGTCATAAATCTATGTATAAACTTTTTATTCCTAATTTTTCCAATATACAATCACCCATAAGATGGATAAATTGCTTACAAATAAATCTGTGAAAAAACTTCGTACAGAAAATGTCGTCGAACAACAAATTAGGCCGGTTAGTACTACTTCTGGAGGACAAATAATATGTAGGCCTATGGTTACTTCTGGCGAACCGCAAGATTCCATTATGGTTACTTCTGTCTCTGATTGGAGTGTACATATCACATCACCAGACAAAAACACCAAAGTAAATCAGAAAGTAAGATGTTATCTGGATGAATATGTTAAATATAGATTTACATACACTCATATTAAGAAAGAGCCTCGCCCGCTTTGCATATTGTGTTATGATATACTTTCTAATGATAGCATGAAACAATCAAGATTAAAAAGGCATTTAGAATCCAAATATCCTGAGCATACTGGAAAGCCAACGTTCCTTGAAATTCTGCAATGCTCAATCCGCCAATAATATTAATGAAAAATATTTGAAAGCTTCCTTTCAGGTTAGTTACCTAATAGCAAAAGAAAAGAAACCTCACTCTATTGGTGAAACTCTTCCTGATGCTGTAAAAATGGTTGAGAGCATTCATGGAAAGAGGTATGCTGAGATAGTAAAAGCAATTCCTTGGTCGGATAATACTGAAGATTTGAAGAAACAGTTACTGGGGCAGATCAATATGTGTGGAAAGTTTGCTTTACAATTGGATGAAAGTACTGATATCTGTAACATGGCTCATCTTCTTGTTTTCTTTAAATATTTATTTAATGATGAATTACATGAGGAACTGCTTTTCTGCAACTCACTTAAAGGGAAATGCACGGGAGAAGAAATATTGTCAAATGTAAATCTTTTTTCAAGAGAACAAACTCTCCTGGGCCAATTGTATAAGAATAATTTTAGAGGGTGCAGCTGCTTTGACAAGAGTGAAAAAGGGATTTAGAGGTAAGGTTACAGAAATAGCACCCCATGTTAAATTTTTTAATTTCATCATTCATAGGCAAGCAATTGCAGCAAAGAAGCTACAGCCAGAAGTACATCAAGTGCTACAAGATGTCATTTCTGTTGTTAATTACATAATATCTAGGCCATTAAAAAGTAGAATCATTGGGATACTTTGTGAGGAAATGGGTAGCATACATGAAACACTTTATATCACACAGAGGTTCGCTGGTTATCACGAGGGAAAACACTTAGGAGGGTCATTGCATGAGCTTCTTAAAGAAGAACCCCGAATTTTCCTTTTAGAAAAGGAAAAAGTTCCGAAGTTTGCTGGATTTTCTTTTTGCAATTTGAAATGGTTATTGATTGGTATGCTACCTGGCAGATATATTTGAAAAAGTAAACATCCTTAATTTGTCGCCTCAAGATAAAGGTGATGTTTTAACTATGAGCGAGAAAATAACATCCTTTCGGAAAAAAATCGTTCTATGGAGTGAGAATTTTGAAAATGAGAATTTAGAGATGTTCCCATCTTTGAGGGATTTTACTTTGGAAAATGACATAACTATGCCGACATTAGGAAGGAATTTTATTCTTACACTTGAAGAATTTAGAGGCTGAATTTTCTCACCAATTTGGAAATCTCCCAAATGAGGAACTTAAATGGGTCTTGAATCCACTCACTGAACATATAAACGTCAAACATCTTCCGATCACATTTCAAGAAAAACTGATTGACATCGGGGAAGATACAACTTTTGAGAACATCTTTTCATGAGAAAACTTTGCACAGTTGATGGATCGAACTAAAAAATGAATATCCAAACATGGCTACAAATGCGACAATGCCTTGTTTCCATTTGGATCAACATACCTGTGTGAAGTAGCCTTTTCTGTTATGGTTCGTCTTAAAACGAACAAACGAAATAAACTTAACCTCGCACCTGATCTCAGAATTGCTGTGTCCCATCCACCTCAACCAAGATTTTCTGAATTAATGAAGCTTTGTCAAAGAACACCCCTCGCATTAAATTATTCAAGTAAGTCTTCGCTTTTATATTTTTACTCCATCAATACTAACTAAATAGCAACTACTGAAAAAATGCATATATATATATATATATATATATATATATATATATATATATATATATATATATATATATATATATATATATATATATCGCCTCGCGTAGGCATTCCGGCTTACTGGGCTGGGGCCCATATACTGTGTGGGTTGTTGATTTGTCCTATCAACTTGCCACAGGGTGTGTGCGAAGTTATCTAGTTGTTTTTTTTTATTATTATCATTTATACCGTTATTTTATGGATTATTGCTATTCACTCATATATTTTTATTTGTTGCATTTTCTTGTTATTAATATTTTTGTCATTATTGATATCATTTTTTTTACTATTATTTTTCCGTCATTTGCGGAAGTTTTAGTATATTTCTTCGTGGTCCGCCCCACCTTACGACGGTTCACTGAGGGCTGATCGTTGTCAGGCCCTTGCCTCCACGTGGCGGTGGGTGTGGAGCTGTCCGGGGGGCATCTCGATTGATGTTTCTCGGCCCGTTGCTGAGTAGACTTTTGTCGAGCCCTTTATGTTTCTGTTACCGCTGTTCGTTTCGCTTTTTTTTCTGTGGCGTTACGGTCCATGGTTTCGGTATCCTGTTCGGCTCGATGGGTGTGCGTATCCCTGCGAGGCCATCTCTTGTGCTAGCGCCTCCACTGCCTCCCTGATGACCGATGATTTGGGTGGTCTTTTCTGGTTGTCGAGGTTGACGCTGTTTCGCAAACAGGGTGCGGGATGGCTTGAGGTGTGGGTGGCCTTCGGGCTGGGCATTTGTAAGATAATCATGGAATAATTATTAATGGAAAAGGAAAGATGACTCTTCTCCTTTACTTTGTCGCTCCGGTCCTTGCTATCGAATCCGATTTCGTATAATTTGTCGTTATCTGTACATATTCCGAATTCGTTGTTTCAAATTCCGACAATGGTGCATAGTTCTCGTTTTGTGTTTCGCTCTGCTATCCACCTTTATTTGGTGATCTTGAGCGGTCATGTCTGAATCTAATATATATATATATATATATATATATATATATATATATATATATATATATATATATATATATATATATATGAGAATGGGTGGAAGAAGTAAAAAATCGGAAAACACTATGGAGTTCTTTATTAACGTTTTGCCTATTGGCTTCTTCAGAATAGAACTGTAGGAGAAAGGAGGGAATCGCTCTCTATATACGTGTCAGATGTCATCCTGGATCACTGCTGCTCGTCCTCCCTCGGCTTCTCTGGTTGATTTCTTCGGGTCTTCACCTTTCCTCTCCTGAAGAAACCAATAGGCGAAACGTTAATAAAGAACTCCATAAGGTTTTCCGTTTTTTTACTTCCACCCATTCTCACTTATACGTCGTGAAATACAATATTATGTCGGGCGGTGGATAAGGATTGGACCCAACACAACTGGAATTCTACAGGAGGATGAAAATCGCAAATGGTTTCTCCGGCGTTGCCTCAAGGAGCAGGTTCTACCAAGATCGGCCCCCAAACAGCTAAGTTTCTTGAGAAAACCGTTTAGTATTTGCGCTAGGAAGTATTTAATGAAGAGTTGTGAGCATAGGTGGGCGCGATAACGAAAAGATGTATCACGATAACTGATTAATCGATAACGATAAGATCGGCGATAACCAATAACGCGATAAATTTATCGCTCGATAAGGTGATAACCGATAAATCCAAAATTATAATACAATATTGATTATTGACTATATATAAAACGGAAGAAGCACGGGAATATAGGGAAAAAATCATCAAAGAACGTGTAAAACCGGCAACGCTCAGGAGCAACACCTCGTGACCTCTCGTCCGACACGCGCGGCTCGCCCGTGTGCTAAACTGGAACCCAAAACTGAAATTATGGATTATCGCTAGTTTGGAACCAAAAGTATCGGCGATATCGATGAATCGATAACGCGGAAAAAATATCGGATAACCCAATATCGTTATCGCGATAACGCCCACCTATGGTTGTGAGGTTTTGACTAATGAGATAGATGTGTTGAGGGATGGGAGCGATGAATCATTGACGTTACCCAGGGCCCTAGCTAATGAGATAATAGAGGAAACGTCTTAAGCAGAGAAGATGACATGGCCGGCAATTGGAGATACTTTGTGCCAAAAGTAAATAGAATGGCATGGGGACGCCCGACTTAGTTAATAATATGTCAAGTCTGAACCTTTCGCATATTGAGACACTGGCTCTCTAGGTTTGAAAATTGATATAGCCAGGGATAAGGGGAGTTATTTTAGTTACTTATCCAAGAATTATATATATAGTGATGTGGATAAAGGTTTTGTTCAAGGAATTTTGTTTTGCTACAAGAGTATAGCCGAAGAGCAAAGCTATGCCTTACCCAAAAAGATTCATGAATGCATTAGAGGATCTGGGTCAGTGTAAGGATATTATAATGACGCAAGCGGACGAAGGAGGCGGGGTGGTAATTTCAGACAGGTCTGCATATATAGCCAAGATGAACTATTTGCTTAATGATAATAGTACGTACGAGAAAAGATACACAGGAAGTGTCGATAAAGAGGCTACTTTATTCGAGAAGTAGGTGAGGAAAATACTTAGAAAAGACATAGATGAATAAGAAGCTAGTCAATCTCATTGAGGAAAATCAGAGACATCCTAAAATGAGGGGGCTTCCAAAACCCATAAGCAAGGTATCCCACCTAGACCGATCACCTCAAGGGTGGGGAGTGCTCCTCATAGGATTGCTAAGGTATTGGCCGAGCCACTATTTCCAGCGTTGGGCAAGATCAGTGTAGCTCAATTAAAGAATTCAGCCGATTTAAAAGATCGATTATGTGGGGTGAATCTCGAGGGAAAGAAACTAGTTAGTTTTGATGTAAAAGCGTTATTTACTAATGGTCCGGTAGATGGCGCTTTGGAAGCAGTGAAGAAATCAGTAGCCAACATGAATGACTCTGATCTACCCATTAATAAGAGGGACTATATCAAGTTAGTATCTTTATGTATAATGTTTGGTGCTTTCACCTTTGAGGGAGAGAAATATAGGCAGCACAGGGGACTAACCATGGGATCGCCTCTTAGTGCCGTTATGGCATGCTTGTTCATGGAAGTCTTAGAGACGGAAAAATGAATGAGGGTCATGGGGAGGGACTCTCTTTGGTAAAGATACGTAGACGATGTCCTGGCCATAATTCCAGCGAATACCAATAAAAGCGAGATGATGGAGCGGTTGAACGAGATGGATGAGGATTGTCGTAGAATTGCTCATAGTCTGGTCCAATAATTATTCTAGTCCTTGATCTGGACACACTGCTTTTGTTTAAGTCAGGGGTATTGACCCTATGACTCAATCCTACGATCATATATATATATATATATATATATATATATATATATATATATATATATATATATATATATATATAGGTAGGCTTTAATTCCTACTGAACGTGCGAAAGCTGGTTAGAGGCGTGTTGTGCTGTAGCCAGGGTTCTCACGATAAAAGTCTCACTTGTTACTGGGGGGAGGTTTGTGGTTGTTGAATTCTAAGAGTGCAAAATACAGGTTGAATGAATTAGCCGAAGGGATGCTTAATTAAAGTCTTGCCAAGGGGACGTCAAAAGGGAGGAGCCACAAATAAACACACGCACTCAAAATAAACTTTACTTTACACAAATATAATAATTAGCAATAGTTAACAGGCAATAGTATCAATCACGGTTAATTAAATAGGTAATTTAAGAATAGAGGGACACTGGGTTTACAGATTACCATTAATTGTGATGGATTGGAGAGACGACTACTCAGGTCCATACGGGGTGGTTCGGGTGGCGTTAACACGAGTTCTCGAGGAGAGGGGGGATAAGACGACGGGTTCGGAGCTGTTGGCTGCAGTTCCGGTTAGTTCACTCCTAACTGGATGTGACACTAACAAATAGTAACTTCCAGTAACTATTTGGATGTTCCTTTTCTTATTCAAGTTACGTTGAGCAACAGAGCGTACTCTTCTAGTCACAAACTCTGCGGGGCGGGATTTACTTCCAGGAACAATTTTGAGACAGCGACCAGGTTGACTCAACGGCGCGTTGGTAGTCGATACATTACGGCAACGACTCTCGTTCAACGTGAGGATTACGCGAGTAGATTTGGGACACTGCTCTAGAGAGATGGACGGCGATATTATTTATACCGAGGATTGTGGGAAATCGTGAGAGAGATTCCATTCCCGACAATTCGCTTATTGCAGCGCCTTCTGGACAATCTCCATGCTATCATAAAGAATGCAAATAAGATTTAAGCTTCTTTGTGAGATAGGCGTTCTTTTCGTCCGACTTCCTGTCGTCAGTTGGGGGAAGGGTAGGGGAAAAGAGGGAGGAGACGAAGGTCAACTTAAACGACAAATTTCTTTCGTTCCCACGATTGTCTGGCGGCATGTGAGTATGTACGTTCCATACCCTCACAAGGATATACAATTTACCGTGGAAGAGGAAGAAAACCATAAAATTCATTTCCTGGACACGTTGATCCATATGGATGGTGGTAGGGCAGAGTTCTCCGTGTACAAAAACCCCACGAATAAGGACGATTTTATTCATTTTCTTTCTGGTCACAGTAAAAAAACCGAAGACAGGGGTAGTCATTGGATTTTATTTAAGGGTTATTCGCATTTGCAGTAAAACTTTTTAAACGATGAATTTGAATACAGCAAGAAAGCTTCCATGAGACTAAATCCAGAGGGCCTTTCGATAAAATTACGGCATAAAGCAATTAAAATAGCAAGGAGGGGTAAAACGTTAGGCTCACAGAGGCGGTCGAAGGTAATGAGCCCACCACGAAATGATTAGAAGGGGTCTGGTACCTGTCTGTTCCGTACTATATGGCGGCAAGGACATTGAATAGGTCTCTTAAGAAGGCTGGTATTTTGGTAGCCAACCCCGCGGGGAATAGAATCAAAGAGTTAGTAAAGTACAAAAATTCGACGGCAAAAACGGATAAGGGTATTATTTATCGAATACCCTGTGACGGATGCGACCGCAGTTACTAGAGTGAACGAGCATAAGAGGGACATTAAGCCCATAGGACATCAAACGCCATGGCAGTACATGTCGATGGATTGGAAAGGTCAAGGTCCGAAGAAATCAACCAGAGAAGTCGAAGGAAGACGAGAAGCGGTGATCCGGGATGACATCTGACACGTATTTATAGAGAGTGCGATCCCCTCCTGTCTCCTGCAGTTCTATTCTGAAGAAGCCAATAGGCGAAGCGTTAATAAGAACTCCATAGTGTTTTCCTATTTTTTACTTCCTCCACCCATTCTCACCAATACGTCGTGAAATCTAACACACACACACACACACACACACACACATATATATATATATATATATATATATATATATATATATATATATATATATGTTTACAGATAATTTTAAATTAGGGGTGTATGTAATTTATTCCAGGACATAGGGGTGCATGACAAAAAAACTTTGAAAACTACTGGCATAGATGAAGGCTCTCCCCGCCCACCTCTCTCACCCGCATTTGCGGGCCAGAAAGCAGAAACGATACCCGAATGCGCTGACAAAAAGAACACAATCAGGAATATTTTAGAGAAAAGTTGAAACCTATCTACTTGTCTCTAATATATACTAAGGTGGTACCCTCTAGGTCAAGGTGTGGATTATCTTGTCAAGTCGAGATTTGAACTGTTCAACTGACGAACTGTTTACCACTTCTGGCGGTAGACGGTTCCACGTTCCACAGAATTTGCACGAGAAGAAGTTGCCGCAAATGCTAGTATGGAGTTGCGTTAATTCCAGTTTGTAACCGTGGTTACGTGTAGCATTTGCGTTCAACGTGAACAGCCTCCTGTGATCTACGTTTTCATCTCCTCGTATTATCTTAAAAGTTTCAATCAGCTGGCCTCTTAACCGGCACGTCTCCAGGGAGAACACCCCCAGTTCTCGTAGCCTATGCTGATAACTTTTATGCCTGAGGGAAGGAATCAATTTGTTGGCTCTGGTCTGTACCCTTTCCAGCCGTTCAATGTCCTTCCTTGGGGTTGGGGGACCAGAGATTTACGACATATTAAAGGCGTGACCGGACTAGAGAGTTGTACAAGGCGAGAACAATCTGCTTACTTCGGAAGCAAAAATGCCTCTTTATGAACCCCAGCATTCCCTGGGACCCTCCTTTTCACCTAGAGAACTTTAGGTCACTGCTGATTTGCACGCCTAAACCTTTCGCAAGGTCAGTGGTATCTAGTTGTTTGCTTAGCAAGGAGTAGTTTTCCAGAGAGTTAGCATGGCCGATGTGCATTACCTTGCATTTGTCAAGGTTAAATGGCATCTACCATATATCGGACCACTCGCCTATTCTGAGAAGGCTATTTCGCAGGCGTTCCACTCCTTCTCTCGAACTCACACTACCTTCTAACTTGTTATCGTCAGCGAACTTAGGTATCGAGCAGGGTAGTCCTTCGTCTATGTCATTGGTGTAAAGTATGAACAATAGAGGCCCGATGACTGAGCCCTGGGGCATCCCGCTACTGACTGGCGCCATTGCGAGACTACCCCGTTAATATTTACACGTTGTCTCTGTCCCAAGTGCCAGTTTTCTATCAATTCAGCTACCTTGCCGGTAATGCCAACCAATGGTGCGGACATTATTTATCAACCTGCGGTGTGGTACCTTATCAAAGGCTTTTTAAAAGTCCAGGTATAAAATATCCACAGCTCGACTACGGTCATACTCACTCAAAATATTGTGGAAAAATTCTAGTAGCTTAGTGATACATGAACGGTTCTTGCGAAATCCGTGCTGGGAATCCAAGATCAGGTTGCGGCACTTTAAGTGCCTCACTATACGGTCTGCGATTATTTCTTCGAGCAGTTTGCCTACGATGGATGCCAGACTAATAGGCCGGTAATTACCCGGGCATTCGCGGTCCCCCTTCTTGTAGATGGGAGTAACGTCTGCTATTCTCCAGTATTCTGGTGGTGTGGTGTGGAGCGACCTATACTAACTTCTCTGAAGACTCTAGGAAGAAAATAATTCGGACCTGGAGACTTATACGGGTTAAGGTTTCCTAATCTGGCTACTACTTCGTTTCTCTCTAAGACTATTTCGCCCTCTTCGAGATGAACCCCCTGCCTCGGATCTGGACCGTCAACTTCCCACGTAAATACGGAGGAGAAGTAGCCGTTCAACACATTGGTGATGTCGGCTTCGGACTTCCGTAACACGCCATTGTCATCCCTCAGCGGTTTGCGGCTATTCACATGCAGGAAGAATTCTTTCGGAGTTTCTTTACAGACAGAGGGAGGCCACCCGAACGAACTTCCTCGCTGCGCTTAGCTCTTCGCACCAGTTATTTAACTTGCCTACACTTTTCCCTGTATTGAATTAGCCTTTCGTCATTACTGCTAGCTTTCCAGTTATTGTAGGCAGTTCTCCGGTTCCTTATCACTGCGGCGATGCCACGATTGAACTATTTAGGTTAGAGAGGCTTGCCGCTCATCCTCCTGCTGGGGACAAACGCAGACTGCTGAGAAATAAAGTTTTCTTTAAATAGTAGCCATTTTCCGAATGCTCCTTCTCCTGTTGCAGGCCCAAGCCGAGGTATCGCATCCCCAAGACCCACGAAGTCGGGTTTGAAGGTAGCGACGTGAGATCGTGTGTCGCATGGAATGTGGACGGAAAACGTGACTGTGTGGTGATCGCTCCCGCTCAGGCACTATCCCACGCTGAGTCCATATACCATGTCGTCCTCGGTGGTAAACACCAAGTCTAACATGTTCTCACCCCTCGGCTCCACGACCCACTGAGTCAGGAAGTTATCCTTAGCGAAATAAATCAATCTTCTCCCTTCAACATCGCCTGATCAGTTCCTCTAGTCAGTCTCACGGCAGTTGAAGTCACCAATGACCAAACCCGTGTGACTATTAATCAGGTCGGTGAGCTTTGCGTACTGGCTTGAGTCTGACTCTTCTGACTGGCTTTGCAGCCTGTACACCCACACTACTCGATAAGAGTTGCTGGTAAAATCTCGTGACCAGATCTCACCTTGCATTCGACAGCGGGGAAACATTCCCCGACGTATACCATAACTCCGCCTCTTTCTCGAAAAGGTCAGTCACGGTGGAACATTGTATAACCAGGGATCTCAAATCACCCTCGAAATCTTGATTGTCATTATGGATCCACGTTTTTACGATCGCCAAGATATCTATTCGGTTATCGGAAGCCAATACAGCCACAAATTCGTCACTTTTTTCATATCGACCTCGCGTTAGAAAATAAAACTTTTATGGAACGCTGGCTAGTCTGCACGCTCCCTCCGCTAACGCGTTACCCGACGACTCTGATGGAGTGTGGTCTCAGAAAGGGACGTATTACCATTAGCTCCCGCCGAGTTGCCAGGATCCTCTCTCCCTGAAACCGGTTCTTGGTAACCGTCAGGGCTTCCATTACTCTCGGGTTGCGGTGCAGCAGGGCCTTCTACAGTAGAATCTCCCGCATTGACTTGCTCTCGCGGTTCGTCTTGAGTCTCCTGCTCGGTGGTGCCCGTCGAGTTGCCTCTTGGCTCGTCCCGTGCAACCCTCAACAACCAGAAAGCATTCCTGTCGATTAACTCGGCCAGAAACTTCCTTCCTCGGTCATTTAGGTGGACCCCATCCTCCGAGTATAGGTATTCTCGCCCGAAGAACAAGTCGACCGGGTCTACAAACTTAATTCTTGTCAAGGCACATAGGTGATCTAGACGTTCGTCAAAGCCAAGAAGTTTGCTATGTGCGTACGCTGTAGCAAACATCGTGGGTAGCATTCCCATTTTATCCCATTTTATTCCAAAGAAGAGAGGGGTGGGAGAGGTAGGTAATCGGAGGGATAGAAAAGGAGAGGAAGGGGGAGAGAGGAGTTTTATAGAGAGGGTAGCCGAGATGGAGAGAGAGTTAAAACGGTTATGGGAATTTGGGGAGAGAGGAAGAGAAATAGGGAAAGACAAAGGGAGAAATGGGGAACAACAAGGGAGAGAGAGATTAGAGATAAAGAAGGGGAGAGTTCAGGGTAAATAGCGAAGGGAAGATAATCAGTAGGAGAGGGAGATAGGCCAGCCTTCTCTAAAAAGTCAGATAGTTCACAAGTCTGTGTACACAAACCCATCCCCAGTACTATGGACAAACGGTAGCGACCCAGCTCGCCTCGGTACTGGGGCAGGTAACGTGCGCAAACATCACTCAGACAGAAGCATTCAACAGGAATGTGCCAAACAGTTTGGGAGACAAATCAGTTGTCACAATAAGGTGAGGGTGAGCGATCCATCAAATGTCGATGCCTCTCGCGAGTGTGCCCATTTCGAAGAGGAGAGAAAGCGACCTGAGGCTGTCGCGGCATTGTGTGTGTGTATGTGTGTGTGTGTGTGTGAGGGGGGGTCCATGGAACAGTCACGGTGCAATGACACACAACTTTAAATTCTCATCGGCCATCTCCCATCTGCTTTGTCAAGCCGAGTGTGAAGAGCCAAGCGCTGTTCTGGTCACCCAGTCCTCGCGGACTCTTTGGTGGATTTTTTGGCACACTCATCGGCGCGCTCATTCTCCGCAATCCCTACATGTCCAGGAACCCAGCAAAAGATAATCTCGACATCCACCCGGGTGGCAGCGAACGTGGTGTCACGGATAGCGCGAACTAGGGGGTGTGGACAGTCAAATGCTTCGAGAGCACCAAAGACGCTTTGTGAGACGCTATAAATCAGAATCTGGTCTCCGACCTGGCATGCCGATTTATCTCCCGTACCGAGCAGTGTATGTATTACGACCAGCCGGCCGTGAAGACAGACACAGCGCTTGGAAGAGCCCCGCTGACTTCAAACAGATGGGGGTAAGGCGAGGAAACCGACCTCCTTCTGTGACTTTGAGCCATCCGTATACACTGGCACGGAACCAGCATGACACAAAGTGTGCTCCAAAAACGCCGAACGCAATACTCCCGGCGTTGTGGAAGCTTTTGGATCAGAGGCATGGCGAAAATAGTCACAGGTGATACCCTCTAGGGTGGCATCTTGGGCAGAACCAGAGGCACCACTGGCCCGACAGCTATATCGAACACTCGAAGGAGTTTCCTAGCCTTAAACCTAAAGTTGCCTATGCCGTATCTCGGTGATATAGGCACCATCGAGATTGGCTGCGAAAACAGTGAGCCATTGGGGACTGAGGGAGACGCTGTGTTCTCGTGTACAGGCGCAGACTGAGTGGCATCTCCCCAGCATCGACAATAGACTCACTCTGTGGGACGCGCGGAAGGTACCGGTCGGTAGGCGGAGACCACTGTGGTAGATTAAGTTCACCTTCCGAAATACACGCTCGGTTACCGATGCATAAAACTTGTATCCGTAGTCAAGCTTCAAACGAACAAAGGATCGATAGAAAAGCAAGGAAGTAACCCTATTAGATCCCCAAGTGGTGAACATCATGTAACTAAGAATGCCCATGGCGCGGGTACAAGAGATCCTAAGGCGTCGGTCGAAATCAAGACCAAGGAATTGGTGCGAATCTACTACTTCCAGACGAACCCCGTTTCGAAACAACTGCGGGACGGGGTGGAGTCGTGGTTGGCGGTAGAATTGCATCACTTTAGTCTTGGTCATGGAAAACTGAAACCTGTGCGCTTCGGCATAGCGAAAGATGCAGTTTAATGGCTGTTAGAGTTGATGCTTCAGAGTTGCATATTAGCCGCACCAATTAGATCAAAAGGTCGTCCTGGTTGAGCGAAGTGAGAACATCTTTGGGTAGGATTGAGCTAATGCCGTTGAAGCTCAGAGAAAAAAGTGTTACACTGAGGACACTTTCAAGCAAGACACGCTTCTCTTGATCATTTGGGTCAGAGAGTGCTCACGCCCCCACCCTTACGCGGAGTCTACCATCTCGTAGAAACTCAGAGATTAAGATTGGGAGGCGTCCACTCGCACCCATCGTATGGAGATTCTCCATGATACCGAATCGCATTGGGCTAGGATAGGCCTTCTCCAAACACCGTGGCGTAGTGCGAAAAGCTAGCACAGTAGCCATTCGTCACGAGGCTGGGAAGATACCCTCTGTCCAGACCATTTTTAACAAATATAACAAATCGGTTTTGCCTAGCTCACCTAGGTGTCGAAGTATGACATACGGGACATCGTCCGCACCAAAGGCAGTGCCCTTACACTAAGCAAGAGCGTAACGCAACTCAATGTAAACATGTTGTTGAAGGGTTCTCCGCCTCTGGAGATAAAGTCCAGTGGGTGACCTTCAGCGATATCACGACGTGCATTGAATGCTGGCAGAGTAGCATCCCGGATAGAAAATATGGTGAAAGCGGTTGCGAAAGAATCCGCTATGGACGCGGGGTCCATGATTGCGGTCCCATTTTCCTGGAGAACGGGATGAAGAGAGATAAATGAAGTGGTTCTCGGGCAGTGATGTGTAAACTCATCCACATGGTTCTACGGCGGACTATGTAGGACACCTATGTCCACCTCGTCGTTCAAGTCGGCAAGGACCACATCCTTAGAAATGATCGACTAGTCTCCACAGAGGAGGTGGCTACCGTTCAAGTCCCCGAGCATTAGGAAGGGCCCCGGCAACTGTGCAACAGTGCGGGGGAAGTTCCCTGCGCAGGAGATCCGGGGGCTCCTTACAAAGAGAAGACGCTCACGAAAATGGCCGCACACTTCTCGGAGGCAGAACTCCGGGCGCTATTGGCCGAACAATGCGCTGGAGGCGCTTTCGCCTTTGAAACCTTATCGGGGAAAGTTGGGCTCGCCATGCGTCTTTTCCTCCCCCCACCTCGAAACCTTAAGCGGGCTGGGCGGCTTCGGAGCTGGGGTCTCTTCTTTGGAGGATACACCGTCTCTGAGCCAACCAATCTAACCTTAGGTGTGAGCTTAAGAGCCGAAGCTCCTTTTCTGTCCTTCTTTAGAAACTCCGAAAGACGGCCTCACGACCATCATCAGGGATGTTGCCTAAAACTCGGAGGAAGCGGGCGACGGTTTCGCTTTATGAGAAACGGATCATTTAGCCGAGTCTGAGTTTGAGCTCACTGTGCCGCCAGCTCTACCAGAGAAGTTCCCGTGGTGAGTAGAATCTGCAGAGGGGTTACGAATGGGCGCATACACGACCGTGCTCCTTCACCTGGAATAGCCAGGAGAAGGGGCTGCCATTTTAAAACTTGATGCATAACACGTCCCAAAGCATGGCGTACCAGGCCAATTCCTTACCCCCTCGAAATAAGAGACGATCCTTAACCAGAACGGCCTGGATTTCCTTCTCCAGGAAATACACACCACATTGCTTGAATAGGCAATTTGTATGACCGAAGCTGTGGCAGTAGTAGCACATCCGCATCAGTGGAATGGATACTTTCACACGATAGTGATACCAACCCGCGCGCACCGACTCAGGGAGCCTGTCATGGTCGATCGTGACGAAGAGTGTATGGGTGGATCTCGAGGCCCTCCCTGTTTTCTCATCACACGTTCAACCTTGACTGCTCCATGGTTGGCCAGGTTTAAGGTGATGTCATCTATGGAGTAGTCCACGAGTTTCCTCTTGTAGACCAAAACATTCGTGTGCGACGACTAAACGAGATGAATGTGTTGCATGATGAGCTAAGAGAGCCATCACTGTGTTTTATTAACGATGGGCTACCAGAGCCATCGATGAGTCATGTTGAGTCTATGGAACAAATTAGAGTCCATAAGTTGAGTCACAGAGGAAGTAAAGTGTCACATTCTTCAGATTTAGGGTTGAATCGGGGGAGTTGTGTTGGGTTTCCTGTTAATACGAGTATAGAAAATTATGGTCGCGTGACGAGCCGCGACAAAGTAGATTCTGTGTTTGAAAATAACATAGCTTGTAGATCGGTGCAAGTACCAATAGAGCTCGTAGTACAAACTAAAAACCGAGTAGAATTGTGTGTCCCATAAAATAGAGCCCCGAGGAAGAGTTCGTGTAAAAATAAACGGAGGAAATGCTGAATCTGAAAATGGGTTTTATGTTATAGAAAAGGGATTTGTAATCAGAGGACTATTTATCGCAGAGACTATCGGGCATAGCGAGGATGGATCAATTCTTGGTGAGGTATTAAAGAGCGGATCGCGTTTAATTGAATTAATTAATGGTCAGAGAGTGCGCTCTGCCACCAGAGTAGAATGCCCCTTGGAGAACCAGGAAAGGTCTCCGCCAAGAATCCTTAGTTTCAGGATGGAGAGCCAAGAAAGGGTTGCTCCAAAGATCCCTATTTTGAAAGAGGAGAGACAAATAAATGCCCCTCCTCGACATTTAAATATGTTAGGGACCGGCAGAAGCGGTGCTCGGCCAAAAGATTTATTGTTCTCAAAGTCGGTAATGACTGAAGAACAGTTTGATTTCTTAGGAAAGATACACCGAAATCCATGAAAAATATCCTCTGTTTGATAATGTAAACAGTGGTTTAGATGTTTGTAACCATAACTATTTCCCTCTTGATAATTCAGGATTAACCCCAATCGTATATCGTTTAATGACATTCCCGTTCATTAATGATTAGCACTCGTTGTTCCTATATACACGCGATTTGTACAAGCGTATGAAAGAAAATCGTTTCCCCCTCAAATTAGATGTTTTGGTTTGTTCCAGTTTCTCATAGTTTTGGCTAGGCTAAGTAATCTTTCTTGCGCGATACATTTATCTTCCATTTTTTATATTGTTTCTAATTCAATTATATTTCCTTACTTCAAGGAAGATTGCACATGTTTGTATCAGTTTTCTTTCCTAAAGTTTATTCCTCACCTGTGTCTCGTGACCTTGAACGATGTTCGTCTAATCATTTGCGCCAAAAGATTTCAAAGCTGAGTCGTTTTCTATTTTAAAAGGAATCCCCTCGTGAGCACTGACTCCGTCATTCGTCTGTTCTCGCTGTAAGCACAATTTACGTCATTCTACCCTAATTAATCTCCCGTTATAATCTTCTTTTACTCCCATTATCCGTGATTATTCGTTGTTTCCAAAACCAATAGTTATCTTAGTCTTTTACTATTCCCATGAACGCATTTACGGAAAATTCATTATTCCTCACTAATAGCATATTTTATTTCCCCGTTGCCTTTGTTTGTTTTGTTGGTCAGTTCGTTCTTTAATAATTGCCTTTCATATGTTTATTTTAATATGTTTATTTAATCCGGTTTTAATACGCACTTTTATACAGGAGACTCATTTTCTCTTCTCTCTCTCCGCTTTATTTCGTTTTATTTCAACCACACTGTCAACTCCTATTAATTATCGGAAATTTGTAAGCCGAGTTTTTTGTACTTAAGTCAGCATTTTAGTTACCTTGACGTATTCTATGCCCGTTAAATTGGTTCGTTTCTTGCTATTAATGACATTGACTTTCTTTTCAAAGCGTTCGTTCACTTCGAACCACTTCTAATTGTTTGCTTACAATTATATTTTTCGATGACCTTTTTAATTTCTCTTTTTATATCTCCTTAGGATTTGATTCACTTCATTTGGCCAAAACGTATCTTATATATATATATATATATATATATATATATATATATATATATATATATATATATATATATATATATCACCCCCCTAAAATTAGTAATATAACATTTCGCCCTGGTCTTTTTAAAATGGATGTTGTTATGAAAAAACTCTTTCTTAAAGAAATTAGCTATGACTTATATTCGTTTTTGTATTTTTTTTCAATTTTCATTTTTATGGGAACCCGATTTGTCAATTTGATAATTGCATTGATTTTGTATTAATATTATTTTATTTCTCTTCCTCTCTCCTTGTCCCTCTCCCCTTCGTTTCAATTTACTTCTCGTGTTTCTCCTAATCTCCCTCTTTAGACTATCGCTTTATCAGTTAATCTTTTTAACCCTTTTGGCTCTGTTCTTGACTCTTTCTTGCCTCTCAATTTGACCTTGCTACCTGTCAGAGCTTAATCTTAATGCGAATTTACCCATCCCTCTCCTACTTCCTCATTGGTGATTTCTGGTCATAGAGGCGCTCCTTTATCTTTTAATAGCTTATATATACCCTTATTATATTATTTTCTCTTGTAGTTATCCTTGAGAATAAACTTAATAAAGTTCGAAAATACTTGGAAGCACCTTTTCATTTTTCCTGCGGGACATTGCATTGATTGCGAACCTCACGTGCTACTTTGTGAGTTATTCATTTCATATATATATATATATATATATATATATATATATATATATATATATATATATATATATATATATATATATATTATGGATAATATCTTTAAATATTGAAATATTTTATATATAACAACATTTAAGATTTATTGTTTGGCTTAAGCAACTAACGTTTTAGATATGTCTATTTCATCTAAGTCTCTTTTCTCGGATGAATTACCCAAATTCTCTTCCTCGGTTGGGTTACATCGCCTTCCCTCTTCTAGAGGTTTGCTAAATTTTGTCGCAATTATCTTATTCTATTTATATATAGTTCAAAGGATTTGCGAATGTTTTCGTAGACCTTAGAGCGCCCCCAGATTATTTGGAGTCAACTTACACACTTCCTCAAGAACATCCACACTCTAACTAAAGCGATCAATGAGACGCATCACAGACGCTCTTATCCAAGAATGAAGTTACGCCCTAAAGACAATTACTCCCATAAATTTCTATTTTAAAATTTATCATTCGGCTTGGATTACCTAGGCCATCAATAGATGACACACACCTTAGAATACCTCCCACTCGTGGAAAACGAAATCCTCCACATAGCAAAAGAACCTGGATTGAAAATGCTTATGGGAAGACTCACGAAAAACGTGCTTTAATTGACTTAGGTGAAAAAAATACTAAAAAGACTATTTCAAACCGCTACTACGAATGACGTTCAACAAATTTAACTCTGGGTACAAGTCATCGAAATCGAATAACTTCAGATAGAACACGTTATGAATAACATGAATACACCATTAGGCAAGGAATGTATCTCCAAAACCTCATTAGAGATCTTGCGAACATGAACAATCTTGTACAAAACTATCTTACCAATGAACTACAAACAGAATTTACTAGTATAACTAACATCCGTCTTACACTGATGACCAGATAGCTGGAAAATTTCAAATTTCTTCAGAAAAAAGTTTTACAAGCTGAACAGTTTGCTTCAAAACAGCTCACTCTCGCTAACATTCTTCCCTCCACTGCCATGTTAAGCTTGGTCACTACAGCTTCTAAACAGCTGAAACTGGATCCTTTTTTTCTCACACAATAGAAAACCTACCCCGGTTTTTAGAGTAGACTTGGACCTTCCATAGAAACAAACCTTAAAAACCTTCAATTTCATCACCCCTTTCTTCACCCCCCCCCCCTACTTTGATTATCGCCTGAGACCGTTTCCAACGCCTTTCTCAAATGATACTCGTGTTACTCGCTTGTACTATTCTAATGCGCCCACATACGTATTTCTTCAAGTGATTACCCTTTGCATTCAGAGGTTATGGAGGCAGAAACCCCATTCTGTAAACACACTGCAAACCAACCCATTGCTGTGTATCCACTTATTCATACATTACAAGTCGCAATGAGCAACCTTGCCTATTAGATTTAATCGAAAGTCGTCACCTCCCCGATTGTGAATTTATGGAGTATCTATCGAACCGACCAGTCTCAATCCCTATCGACCCTGCTACATGAATTTCCTTCTCAAGACCTACCCAGCGAGCTTCAATTGTCCATCGAATAGAACAACAGTCATACTTCCATACATCACTCAAATTTTCCCTGGTTGCTCCATAGAAACTGAAGATACCCGAGTATATAATCCCCCAACGCATGCATCTCAATGCAAAAGAACTCCATAAATCTCCCAAATGTGAATTTCCCCATTCTTCAAACCGTACCCCTTAAGTTGTCGCTTAGGCCTGTAACTGCTCACCCGTTTCCAGACATAGATTTGGAAAGCGAAAGGCTTGAAACTCTTAATCACCATCAAAATCATCATGCAAAAATCCATGACATAATGCAACCCATTCCATACTCTACTACTGCTGTAGTCATTATATCCCTTGCTATAATCGTAGCAATAGCAATAGCAATTATCATCTACCGAGAACAGGAATCTTGCAAACAGGCCCTATAGTGACAATGTAGAGCCCATAACGTATGATTATCCTCAATTCATTCCTCCCCAAAACTCCATACAGAAGCAACGAGGTGTTCAGGCTTCTCGTATTCCAAATCGACACCAAATACCACTTCAAATGCCTAAAAACCCCATTACCGAATTTAAGTTTATCAATCGAAAGCAAAGCCCAGTATTATCTTATCATTTATACAATTATTTGTTAATTATTGTACTCCCAAATTTATCATCTTGTTCAATTAATTTGTACAAAAACAGGTACGGTGAGTTTGTTATTGACTAGCCGCTTGTAACATATTTTTGATAATCATAGGATATAGAAATTTCCATTATTAAATCAGTAATATGGAACTGCGAAGCGAAGCAAAGAACCCGGGTTTTCACACTTCTTTTGAAAGGAAGTAATGTTAAGTGCCTCAACAACAAAATAACTATATCATAGTTCGATGAAACGGAAAGCCCGCCTCTCACTTTCATACTTAGGAAACATACATTTATATGCAATTAAATAGATAGATAATAGATAGACAAATAAATACGATTTAAACGCTTAGCAGTTCACAAAGTTTACTCTTTTTTTTCAAAAGCTCAACTGTTTTTTGTATCTAACTCTCTCATCTGCTGACCAAACTTTGTATTTCATTTTTTTGAATCTCAATGATGTCACAGCAGAAGTGTCGTGCAAGCATCAAAACCCAGGGTACTGCTGAAAAAAAACGGCCTCTTCTTAAATAATTCTAGAAAAAAAATGCTCAGGAATATGTTATAAGATTAAAGACCCTGTATGTTTGACGTTATACGTTTCCGGTTCCACCCGTTTTTTAAGATAGGTTAGAAAAAGTGTATGCCCGCCCACTGGTCGTAAAAGTAGCAAATAAAGAGACAGTGTTGGGAAGTGACCTGTCCTTCTTAAGTGAGTATTGGTAGACAGTTAAAAACCTGTGAAAACTCCCCCCGCGTAATATTTGGATTGGAAGACATCCATTATGCCGTGGTGTGGCATTAAATTATATCAATACCATATTATATCTATAGGGAAGGGACTAATAACTTAAAGGCGAACCGACAAAGGGGCGGATCGTCACGAGTTTCGACGCTAGGGGAGCAGCGAGAATAGAGTGCAAAACGAGGTCAGGTAAAATTTGGGCAATGGCACAGCTCAAGGTTATTTAAAGAAGCATGTAAACAAATATAATTTTATTTACATAAAATAAGAGAATCAATGGGCAAAATTATATTGGTAAATGAGGGGGGAATTGCAGAGTTATGCATCCGACTCTGAAGTTAGAAATTAATGCGTCACAGAAGGAGACTATTGGGTTACTGAAGGACGATGGGGGGGGGGTTGGTTACGGAGGATTCCGGGTGAGACGTCAGGGTAAGGTTTCACGGATGTCTTCTGCAGGCAATAAACGTGAGGGCGAGTGCACTCGGAGCTTCTGAGCGGGAAGTTGACGTGATGACGGTTCTCCAAGGGGGATGGGGGCGGTAACGTCCGGTCCAGGGCAATATATTTTGGCCACCCAAAGACGAGGAGGGAGCGAGAAGGGCTTCTACAGGAATTGATGAGTAGAGTCGGAAAAATAGCTCGGTGGCGATCGTCAAATGGAAATACCTCACTGGCTGGGCTAATTCCAACGACACGAAAAAGTTCAGCCGTCACTTTGCTTCGTTGTTAAGTACCTGACTTAGAACTAGGGGGAATGCTTCTTGGATCCTTGCGGGACTCCTCAACTCTGTATCTCTCACCTGGAAGACAAGCACTATATATTCGAGACTCTCGCCGCAAGGGTGGGGGAAACATGGGGTGTTTGGCCAGCGCTACTCTCGAATGGCCTCGAACCTTCACTCCCAGGTGATTCTAACCCGCGAAAAGGTGGTCCGAGGTGGATGCAGTTCGAGGCTACTGCTTGTGGAGGGGGGGGGGATGCCTTACCAATTTAAGCCCCTAACCAAATTCTAGAATTTTTTTAACGCATGGACGTCACTTCCGTGCTGGAAAAGAAATTCCACGTGGAATTCCCCCACACATCTCCCATCCGAAAGATAATGTTTTACAGAGCAGTTGCGTAAGGAAGGATCATCCCACCCGTTGAACTAGAATTATCAAGGGTCTAGGGAAATTCTGACCTGCTACGACAGGTGTACACACAAAAAAAAACCAACAAACGTAAATCTGAGCTCAGCGGGGAATTTTACGGACATAAGTCTTAAACGGTTCAATTCTAGAGACAATTTAACTAGCACAATTTTAAACTAAAAAAAATCACAGGAGAACATTGGCGACATTTCAGTGGAACCAAAAAAAAGGATGCAATTAAATGGATGCATGAATATGGGACTAATGACTAAACAACTTTGTGGACAAAAAAAAATCATAATTAAGAACATTAATGAGATAATATATACATAAGGGATTATAATATCGGCAAACTTTTGCCAAGCATTTAACCTCTAGGTTATAGGAGAAATACCATATTTACAGTTATTTAATTTAGTGGCTCGTCTGCTTCTTCTGCCACCGGGTTACGACTCAAATTGTCTGCAACACAGTTGTCACTACCACGGACATACAATATTTCAAACTGATATTGTTGGAGTATCAGCAACCACTTCACGATGCGCCCATTCTGACTTTTTGTATTTCTCAGAAACGACAAGGGGCGGTGGTCTGTTTCCACTACAAAAAGCTTTCCTATTAAGTACATACTGAACTTGTTAACCCCCCAGACTATTGCCAAGGCCTCCCGTTCTATTACTGAATAATTTCGCTCGCGTGGTAAAAGCTTTCTACTCTCGTAAGCCACCGGGTGGCTGTCTCCGTTGTCAGCATATTTAATGAGGACACATCCAATCCCTTCACTACTGGCATCGGTCCTAATGCCGAAAGGCTTAGTCGGGTTCGGGAGCCTCAGAATGAGAGCGGACGTTAGCTGGCTCTTTAGCTGATGGAACCTGGTGTAGGTTTCGGGGTCCCACGAGAGGGGATCCGGGAATTTTTTCGAAGCAGGGCAGTTATCGGTGCGGCGATTGACGCGAAGTTGGGAATGAAGCGGCGGTAAAATGAGACCGATCCCGTAAATGACCTCAATTGTTTCTTTGTGCGGGGGAGGGGCATCTCAACGATGGCTCGGATTTTTTATTCCTGGGGGCTCATCTGATTTTTACCAATCTTGAATTCCAGATACTTAATCGTAACATAAGCGAAGTAGCACTTAGTAGGTCCAAGGGTGAGCCCGTGCTCACGAAGCCTATTGAGTAGAACACGGAGAGCGATCAGGTGCTGGTCCAACGTAGTGGTCGCTACATACAGGTTGTCAAAATAAAAAGAGACGTGGGGTAGCCCGTCCGCGATCCTTCGCATCATTCTGTTATAATTGCTGCATGCAGTGACTAGCCCAAAGGGGACTCGTTTGAACAGCATGAGGCCCTTATATGTGGGAAAGGTGGTATACTTGCGGGCGTTTTGACGAAGGGGAATTTGGTAGTACGCCTTACAGAGGTCTAATTCGGAAATGAAGTTCATTTCCTAAAAAAAAATGGAGATTTTCATCTATGAGGGGAATGAGTTCTGCGTCGAACACCGTTACCGAATTCAGCTTGCGAAAATCGACGCACATACGGGAAGTGTGGTCGGGTTTGCGAACCATAACAATGGGGGAGCAATAATCGGACGCCGAGGGTTCTATTATATCCAACGCTACCAGATTATCCACCTTTTCATTGGAAGCTTTCCTAAGGTGGATGGGGAGGGGATATAGCTTGGAGCAGACGGCTTCTTGAGTAATAAGGAAAATGTCGTGCTCAAATTAATTAGAGCAGCCGGGGGTGTTAGAAATGACATCGTCGAATCCGCTCAGCCACTCCTGCAGCTGACTCTTGGAGTAGGGAGCTAGCCGGGGGCAGACGTCGAATGCGGTCGCCTCAGATGGAGTTGGAAATTCGGGTAGTGACGGAAGGGGATATTCATTATCTGACTCAATGCAAACTACTTAAACGACGTTGAGGGGGCCAGCGGGTTATGCTGCTTCCAACTGGAATTCTTCGTCTGGGGCTACAAGGTGTGAGTACCTGCGCGTCGGTGGTACCCTTTTAACATATTCACGTGGAAAACCTTCGCTCCTGCCAGAGTACGGATGAGATAATCCACGGGTTCTCTAGCCTCGAGGACGGTGTAGGGTCCCTTCCACTGGCTAAGGAGTTTGTTGCTTTCCGTGGGAAGTAGTAACAGCACCTCCGCACCAGGCTTGAATTTTCATTCTCGTGACTTAAGGTCAAAGTAGGTCTTATACCTCTCTAAATTCACGTCCGCGTTCTTATAGGCTAGATCAGCACACTCTTTTAACCTTTTTCTCAAATCCAGGAGATAAGAGTAGGAGGTCTGTATTTCCTCGTCCAGTTGGGGATTAGTAAAGAGTTCGTTCAGGATGCTGAGGGGGCCGTACAAGAGCTCGAAAGAGGCGAATCCAAGGGTTCTGTGAGGGATCTCTCTGCACGCGAAAAGGGCAACCGGCCAGTATCGGTGCTATTCTCGGGGCTGGTCAATGCAGAGCCTTTTGAGGACTGATTTGAGGGTCCCGTTTAATTTCTCGCATATACCGTTCCAAGCCAGATGGTAAGGGGTGGTAAACAAAGGTTTTACCATCAGAAGCTTGCCTACATATTCCATGAGTTCGGAAGTAAACTGTCTCCCTCGATCTGACAGTACCTCCTTGGGAATTCCTACGCGCGAGAATATGGAGATCAGTGCTTCGGCGCACGTGATACTATCAATCTTCTTGAGGGGGGCTGCTTCTGGGAAACGGATAGCGAAGTTACCAAGGTGAGGACGTAGCAATGTCCTTCGCTGGAAGGGGGGTGAATAGAGCCAATCAGGTCGATAGCCACTCGGGAGAAGGGCTCGGTGATGATGGGGCCTCTCTCAAAGGGGGCTGGCTTAACCCACCCTTTTGCGGACGTCCTTTGGCAGATATCACATGACCGACAATATTCGGCGATATCTTTGGCTGAACCTGGCCAAAAGAAATACTTGAAAACTCGTTGCGCGGTCTTATTAAGGCTAAAATGACCTGCGAATAAACTGTCATGGGAGAGCTTCAATACTTGCGGGACGTATTCACGGGGAACACACAAGACATGAGTTTCTTGGTCTGTGATTTCCGAGCAGGCACGATACAATAAGTCCTTCTTCACGAGATACGACACTCGTTTGTTACCTCGGGTGGACTCACGCTCGAGGGTTTTAGTTTTCTCACAAAGGTGGAGGAGAGTTGCGCACTCCTTCTGGGCGCGGCAAACTTGTCGCTCTGGAGGGCTTGGAACTCCGGGTCGATAGGGGTTTCCAGGAGAACGGGTGCATGGGATTCCAGGGCTGCCTGTGTACGGGTAATCACGGGCTGGGCCACGGGATGGTCGTGGATTACGGGGATCTGACCGATCAAAACGGAGCAGAACTGGATTGGGGACGCTAACACTTCGGCTCAACCGGACATATAGTCACACTCGATGTGACAACGAGTTACTGGGAAACGACTGGCCTGGCCAAGGTAGTCGTGGACCACCGCAAACTTCTTGTGCTCGGTGCTTACAGGGGGGGGGGGGAGTAGGTCCTCAGACACTACGATGCAGGTGCACCCGGTGTCACGGACGAGGGTGGATACTCGGCAACCGTTCACGGTTCCGTCCTCGAATTTCAATCCACCAGGGTTGTTCTCATTAAAGAGGAAGTTTACCTGACTGTCCGGAACTTTGGCGGGCGAGGGAGGAGGATCAGGGGCAGCTCAGATTTGGTGCACTTGGTGGGACTGAGAGTTTGCGAATCGGGAGTTTCGAGGACAGTTCATGCGGTAATGGCCGGGAACTCCACAGGTGTAGCAAATGATCGGGTTCTTTTGGTACGGCACAACCAGGGGAGAAGAAACGAGGAGCTTAACGTCTTGGTGTTCAGATGGATGGAAGTTTCTTGGTTTCGAAGGACTAGGAACTTTGGTAAATCTTGGAACCAATTTAGGAGGGGCCTTAGGACCATAAAATTTAGTTTTGGGGGGCAATGGGGAGACTTTTTAACATCCTTAGGGTATAAATTGTGACTACCCGCGTAGACATCGGCCTCTTCCAAGCACTCCTTGAAAGTGGCACAACGTTTATCCTTAATGAAGGCGCGAATTTCGGGAACCACGGCAGCTAAAAGCTGATCCCTAAGGAAGAAGTCCAGAAGGAGATCGTAGATATGGGGAATCTTGCAAGCATCCAGCCAACACTGAAGGTGTCTTTGGAGGATGTACCCATGTTGTCGAAATGTTTGATCAGGGTGGATCGTTTCCTGGTGGAATCAGGAGCGGTAGAATTCGCAGTGCTAACACTTCGGACTTTAACGTGGAATAGTTCAAAGTTGCCTCCAGGGGAAGGGATACCAAGATATACCTTAACTGGGCGTTTAGGAGGGGGAGTAAGCGAGCGACGCCATCATTTTCGAGATCCCATCTATTGATCTGAATGATTCTCTCAAAATGGGTCAAAAATGACCCAAAGTCCTCTTCATCATTAAAAGCGGAAAGTTTGACTGAAGGAGTTTGGGGAATTTCGGCCCGGAAACCGATGCACTGAGAATCCATTTGATTTCGGCTCATTTCCAGCTCATGCTGCCTAATTTGTTCACGTTCTTCCATCTCCATTTTGTTCTTCTCCATCTCCATCTCCAGTCTGTTCTCCATCTCCGTTTTTCTTAGTTCCTCTACCCTTCGCTCTGCCCGTTCGTTCCTCTCTCCTTCCTGTACGTAATTTAGCAGGTCTTTGCCCGAAAGACCTAACATTTCACCCTGACTCTTTAATTTTTCAAAGGATGACATTGTTACGCAGTTAACTGAGGGAACACTGACACGCGAACGAGCTAGGACACTACTTACGCGAAACGAATACCTAAATATTCGTCAAGGCCTTGTTCCTAAAAAAAATTATGATACAGTTACCTACCTCTGCTGTTTCAGAGCGAAAAAAAAATTAAAATGGTCCTACCGGAATTAGGACACCAAAGACCTTAACTCTTTTGGATTAATAACCAGGAGAGTCTCCAAAATTCAAACACAATAAAAAAATTAATTACCTGGGGTCCAACACAAAATATAAATAGATTAACGTTCCACTGCTCTTCAAGTAACTTGAATATGCCTTATGCCAGTACAATATATAAAAAAAAAGATAGACGTGAATAACGAGAGAACTTATAATGTCGAAATTAAAATGACACGGGTTCGTAAAAACCCCAAACACACTTGACACCAGAATATACAATATGTGTATTAATAAATATATATGTCATGGTGTGACATTATATTATATCAATACCATATTATATCTATGGGGAAGGGACTAATAACTTAAAGGCGAACCGACAAAGGGGCGGATCGCTACGAGTTTCGACGCTAGGAGCAGCGAGAATAGAGTGCAAAACGAGGTCATGTAAAATTTAGGCAATGGCACAGCTCAAGGTTATTTAAAGAAGCATGTACACAAATATAAATTTATTTACATAAAATAAGAGAATCAATGGGCAAAATTATATTGGTAAATGAGGGGGGAATTGCAAAGTTATGCATCCGACTCTGAAGTTAGAAATTAATGCGTTACAGAAGGAGACTATTCCAATAGGGAGGATGAACTCAAATGGGTTGCTGAAGGACGGGGGGGGGGGAGGGGTTGGCTTACGGAGGATTCCGGGTGACACGTCAGGGTAAGGTTTCATGGATGTCTTCTGCAGGCAATAAACGTGAGGGTGAGTGCACTCGGAGCTTCTGAGCGGGAAGTTGACGTGATGACGGTTATCCAAGGAGGGGGGGGGGGGTAACGTCCGGTCCAGGGGAGAGTATTTCGGCCACCCGAAGACAAGGAGGGAGCGAGTAGGGCTTCTACAGGAGTTGATAAGTGGAGTCGGAAAAATCACTCGGTGGTGATCGTCAAATGGAAATACCTCACTGGCTGGGCTAATTCCAACCACACGAAAAGTTCAGCCGTCACTTTGCTTCGTTGTTTAGCACCTGACTTGGAACAAGGGGGGATGCTTCTTGGATCCTCGCGGGACTCCTCAACTCTGTATCTCCCACCTGGAAGACGAGCCCTATATATCCGAGGCTCCCCCCGTAGGGGTGGGGGAAACATGAGGTGTTTGGCCAGCGCTACTCTCGAATGGCCTCGAACCTTCACTCCCAGGCGATTCTAACCCGTGAAAAGGTGGTCCGGGGTGGACGCGGTTCGAGGCTGCCGCTTGTGGATGGGGAGGCGGGGGGAGCCTTACCAATTTAAGCTTAACCAAATTCTAGAATTTTTTTTAACGCATGGACGTCACTTCCGTGCTGGAAAAGAAATTTCACGTGGAATTCCACCACACATTAAATTAGTCAATAGCTCCTCCTAAGTACTATCCTATTGTTAAACCCCGTTGGAAATGAGCCCTTTCTAAATATTAGATCAGAGAGACAGTCTGAGCAAATCTTGTATTTTTAATAAAGTTAAAGTAATACAGCTCCTTTTTCTCTCCGCCACTGCGTCGTACCGGGTCTTCATCAAGAACGGGCAAGCAAACATCGAGTTGCTGTGACCACTTAGGGTCACATGTCCTTCTACTGCGATCGAACCCTCTGCAAGAATCATCATTCAACTTCAGATTGCCCCGTGTACCAAATTACCAGGCAGTCCTTTTTCACAAAGAAGGATTTCGGTGCGCCGAATGCCTGATCTTCTTGCCTGCGTGCCCATCTACCGGCTGAAGGTTATTGGCACCGTGGCCATAGTTACAAGGCCAGAAGGAAGCACATCAACAATAAGAATCAAATTGTTCTATAAAAGCTCGATATGATTTACTACTTGTAATCTGATGAATAAAATAGGCGCAAAAACAAACCACATGAGTTTGAAAATTAATTCTGAACTCAGAAAGGGTTGATGATAACAATTTTGTTTATCTTTACTAAGTTTATACGAATATTATAACATCGTTCTGGATCATAGACATAGACTATCAAAATAACACACATTTTTTGTCTACAAACACAGCTACCTGATGCAACCCAGATCGATTGCTGTTGTCCAGGTTAATCATATTAGCTGCTGGTATATTAGAGGTAGTCATATATGAATATCTCTAGCAAAACATCCGTAAAAAACTAGTTTCGTAGTTTTATTTCGACACAGTAGTTCTATTTCTATCGCATTCTTTGCATTAAGAATAATCCAGTACGTTCTTAAACCTATATATCTCAATGACATACTGAAACTCTGCATATATAAGAAGGGAGAATGACTCTATTAATGTAGATCTAAATTGTAGCTGTATTGATAATGTGCCCTGTTGTATAGAATTTGAGCATTCGCCAAGACAAGTAGTACTCTTGTTCTAATTTAGGTTAATACAATAAATAATTTATTTTTTTAGAATTTTTCATACTTAAGTCCAATACTCTGTATACCCCCAATACACCCTATAGCATTATATAACGAGCAAAAAGCCCTTGAAGCAACTGGATCTGCATCGTCCGAGTAGTTTAATTCAAATGGTCTTTCAACTTTATTTCCGTTTATATAAGTAGTGAAGCGATTCACATTATCAAGTTTAAATTAAAAAGGTGATTCATCATAACTACCCGAAAATGCTGAATGGTCAATCATAGCAATCACCATCCGCGTAGAGATTCTCCCTATGAAGATATTATCCACACTTTTCATTGATATTCCAGTCACAATTGTACAATTTCGCATACGAACTTGGGTGATAAGGTACTTAGCGTTTAGTGTAAGCAACCTATTTTCCATCTCCAGATGAGTAATTGCTGAAAGGCGGACTTTTCTCAGGTAAAGGAAACTAATAATTCTATTTTTCTTCTAAACAGGTCTGAGTTCTAAATAGTGTAAATAAATGTGGTGTTCGGGATAACTTTATCTTTAGTGACACCACATTCATCAACAGCTTATGTTGCAAATATCGAGTTGATGTGACCACTTACTATATTTCGTTTTTATAATTTCTTTACAGGAGCAATATCCAGCAGTGGAAAGAAAGGTAGATTTTTCTTCTTCAGTATAGTTCAAAGGGATCTCTAAATATACACGCTAGGGGTAATGATTTCCTATGGAACTTATAGATGTCTCATTTAAATAAATGTCAACATTGCTGAATAAAGTGTAAAGGATATTATTTTCCGAGAAAATACTCTTGCCATCTTTAAGTTCGTTATCGTTTGCCTTCACAATTTTTAATTTAATATAAAGATAAACCTCACTCGGGTCTAGATAATACTGTCCGCTACCAGATACATAATATTCAACCGGAGGAGATATTGCTAAGTGGAGTATAAGATTGATAATTACTTTTAACGCTGGAAGTTTGGATAGGTGGAACGGCAAATAAATCGAGTTCGGTCTTCCACATATACAGCTTGATGGATGAAGAGCATTCATTTTTTATAGGTGTATGGCTTACAGTCGTTGTTAACTTTGTGAGAACATCTATGAAGTGTGTGCTTGTTTATGTTATGAGGAAAAAAATCCCCATCCTCTTTATCATCTACTTTCAACTTTTTTTTATTTTCCAACTTATTATTCATCCATTTTCGCTTATTTATTCCACCCATTTTTTCGTCGGATTTCTTCGCATTATTTCAAATTTTAACTTACTTCTAATATATCGTCTAGTATCTTTGATAATATTATTTTTCGTCCTCCCAGTTGATCTTTCAAAGCTTGCTTCGCGGTCTTTCCATGCATAATGTCTTGAACAGTCTCGAAACCGGCAGAACTGCCCTTCTTTCCTAGATAGGACTCACCACTCTTTAGATATGGTGCCACATCCAAAGCAATGTCCCATCTGAGCTCTTAACCCTTTAAACTCACGTGGTCATTCAACAATTTTAAAATTATTTTTTTTTAGGACTGCTCCTAATATGTAGATTTATCATGAAATGACCAAGAAAGAATAGAAACTTTTCACCTTCAACCGTTCTTATATAGAAATAAATCCATCTAAAGTCCCCAGAGCATAGATTCAGATAGGGTGGATTATCAAAAGTTATACTAAATGGATCGTCAATGAAAGGAAAGTGAATAATCTTAGCAGCCTCGACTGAGTCTCGCCTACTAACTGATAATCTACAAGGTTAGAGTAAATGTAACATAATCTCGGATGAGATATAATAGCAGGAAAATCTATATTAAACTATATACAATGGTCTAATTTTTCGAATATCATCTCTGATAGATCTTTTCATTATATAGGAAAACTCTTCTGGCAGATGAATAATAGATTTTCTTTCCTTTTCACATTGAGCAATGAACGTGAAATGAGCATTAACAAATTCAGTCGACATTGTCCGTTGCGTTTTGTCAGATTGAAACAATAAATCTTGAGATGTTAATTTCTGTCTCATTTTCAAATTTATTTTCTTTATGAATGCGTTTTCATTTATATAATACCCTGTGTCTACTCATATCTCATTATAAGCATAGTCAATTCCTTTTATTTTTGTTTTCTTTCCTCTTATTATAATATTTGATGCATAATTATTCTGTGCCATTTTCCGATAGAGTGTGAATGCATATATAAGCTTCTTAATATTATAGATATTATCTGTTAATTGAAACTCACAAAGCCATACTTCATACTGCTTGTGGTCTGTTATAATGGATTTGTGCAATTCAACTCTATAGTCAGACATGGTATTTTGACTCTATCCCGTAACCCAGGTTTTGATTGTAGGATATTTGATTGTCTCCCCTCTCCTATGAATAGAATTCAGGAGTCTGACTGTGAGTCAGCTTTTATTTTTGTCGGTGACCTGAATGTTCATCAGAGAGAATGGCTCAACTCAATCAGTGACACTGATCGCCTGGGGTAGCTGCACTTGATTTTGCTAATTTGTCTAGATGTGAATCGACTCACACAATGGAACTTGCCTGGATTTTTTTCTTTTGACAGATGTACCGAGTGTAGGTAACTGGGCCATTAAACCTCCTCTTGGTAGGTCTGACCATTTTATTATTTATTTAAATTGAAACTTATTTTTTTGGTTCTTAATATAAGTATAACTCGTAAACCTATGTTATTAAGTCTCAGGCAGATTAGCCTGGTGTATTCCTGGACTTTGATAATATACATGGAGTAATATATATATATATATATATCCTAATCCTATTGATCACTTAAATGCTGCCCTTATTAATACACTAAGCCGTAGAATTCATACTAAGATCATAAGATGTAAACTAAAAGAAAAGGTGTGGTTCACTGATGATTGTAGAATGTCATACCAAGAGAAGCAGTCTGCTTATCGCCTCTGGTCTCGCAATGAATATAGATTGTTATGTGAAAATTATTTGAGATTTAAATCTCACGATCAATCTGTTTATGCTGATGCACAAGCAGAATATAATACTGATTTACGTGAAATTCTGACCAATGCATCCCAACCGCACAAATGGTGGTTCACTTTAAAGCATTTACATTTTGCAATTGATTCTGCATTACCTCCCATTCGAATGGACAATGGAACAGTGACTTTTGACCCATCTGTGAAAGCTGGAGATTTTGTTATCTGTGCTTCAGAGGAAGCAAAGTGATCAAGAACTCTCATATTTTGCCTTTAAGTCGTCAAAATTAGAATATTATTAAAATGATTTAGATTCATTCGGTGGTACTGATCCAAATTAAATATTTCCACTTTTTCTTAAAACTTTATGAGGATATTCAGAAGTCTTATAGCCTCTGGTAGTTTTTCTGGGTCCTGGAGGACTTCCAATGTTTCTCCATTCCTATGAAATATGGATCGATTTCTATTCTCCATTTTTTAAAAAACTTTATGAAAAGTTATTAGCAATAAGACTATACAAGTTTGTGAATTCCAAAAATGTTTTGCCTGCTATGCAATTTGGTTTCAGAAAATGTCTTAGCTCTACTGATGCCTTATTGGTATTAACTCATGATTTGCAATCCTCTTTGAATGCTTGTTCGGTGGCCAGGTTTATTTTCCTCGATTTTTAGCTCTGTTTTGATTGATATTGGTGGTCCAATTGTCGTATTCAGAAAATCTTTGTCTAGACGTCAGCAGCGTGTTTTAGTTGATGGAAGTTCTAGCTGTTTTATACCGGTTTTATCTGGCGTTCCACAGGGTAGGGTATTGGGTATCCTGATTTAGAAAATTTAGAAAATAAATTAATTGCTTATGCTGATGATAGTACCTTATATGCCTCAGTTAACTCTCGTAGTGATCGTGCTTCTCTGGCTGATTTCCTGAATAGATACCTTTCTAGAATACAGCCGTGGTGTCTTAAATGTGGGTCTCTTTTGGTGGTCTCTTGCTTCCTTAAACTCTTGGGTGTTTTGATAGATGATAAGCTTACTTTTGAGAAGCCTCTAAGATCTATGGCTTTCTTTATTGTACATAAAAACTGGACTTCTTCCTAAGTGCTTGAGGCCACTAGGTAATGAAGATGCTGTTTTAAAATCTTTGTACGCATTCATCCTACCAAGTTTTGAGTATGTGTCATCTTAAATTACTAGACCGAGCTTTAAAATGTATTCCTTTCATTCTACCAAATTTAACAATCGATTTAGAGAAATGTAGAAAAAATGGTGGTTTATCTCTCTTGTACAAGATTTTCCATAATGTTAACCATCCCTTGTACTTGAGACTATATGTTCCTTTTATCCACAATAGACCTACAAGGCGAAACTCAGCTCTTAATGACTATGCATTTTCCAATATTAACTTCGGAATTAATCCGTTTTCCAAATGTTTTGTTCCATATTACAGCAAATTATGGAACGATTTTCCAAATGAAATTGTTTATTATGCTCACCTGAATGCTTTTAAATCAGCTGTTAATGCATTTTAGTCGATTGCGAATTTATATCTCACTATGTCGGTCGGTCCAACGGTCTCCGTTTTGCTTTTTTTGTTTTGGCAATAACATCATAACTATTCAGCCGATTCTAACGAAATTTGAAACCCTTATGTTGTTTTACATTCTTTTTCGAATAATATAATTGCCAAAGTTCTCCCAAGGTTAGCTGGAAAATTATTTGGCAATAACATCATAACTATTCGACCGATTCTAACAAAATTTGAAACCCTTATGTTGTTTTACATTCTCTTTCGAGTGATATAATTGCCAAAGTCCTCCCAAGTTTAGTCCGGGAATAATTGAAAGTTTTAAAGGTCGTAAGGTCATAAATCATAATAAGTGAGAGCACGCAACTTTGGTCAGCAGACCTTGTTTTACATGATTTATATGCTTGTTTGGGGGATCAACATGGACTGGCAGACACATTGTTATTTATATTTTTAGCTTAATTTTAAATAATTCTTTTTATTATATTTTAATGAATTATATCGTAACTTTGTGTACTCTAGTGAATTCTTGTGTCTTAACTTTGTGTATTCTAGTCATCTATTATGCTACTTATGTTCCTGTTGAGTGCCTTTGGGTGTTTTATGGGTTTGCCATGTGTGACCTTCACCCTGTTTGGGGCCTTAAGTAGTTTCATTATAATAATAATTTAATTTTTCTTCTACGCAAATCTTTACAATTATATATTATTTGGAACTTCGAATAATCAATTTGGTGGTTGTAATTGCTAATGTGATAAATACTGGATGTAGTACTGCCTCGCCTAGCATCACCTTTATGTTCATATACACTGCTTGGCTAAAATAAATGTCGTTCACTGAGTTTTGATACATTGCATGTTGTTTATCACTAATTTGTTTCAGAATCCTTTAGTTTAGAGTAAAGCAATATGGCAACATTCAGTAGTGTCTCTGACGTAGTAACCACCTGGTATAGATTTTATAACTGTCCTAATTTTTCCAGGAGCTGTAAGAATGAAGACGCGTGGAAAATACATTTTAACATTTGATAAAGGACGCATCATCGCCTTCCATGAATGTGGCAAATCAATACGTGATATCTCTACAGTAACAGGTATAGGCATGAGGACTATACCGAAAACAATTGCAAGCTGGAAACAAGTGCGCGAATCCGGTTCATCTTGTAGCAAATGTGGTTGGCATCAAATTCTTGACGAAAGAGACAAGCGCTCCTTGAAGCGTTTGGTCAAGAAAAGTCGGCGTTGATTGACGCAGCAGTTAACCAGCTTGTTCTTTGAAGGTCCAAAAAGAACTTCAAAGAGAACTATGCGTCGTGAACTGAAAAAAAAATGCATGTACGCAGCTGCGCCTCAATCAGGAAGCCAATTGTGACTACAACAAATTGAAAAAAAAGGGGCTTCAGTTCGCCAAAGAACATAACAATTGTAGTGTAGAGGGTTGGAAACGTGTCATGTGGTCCGATAAACCTAGGTTTACCCTCTTTTAGAGTGATGCGCGCATTAGAGTATGGCGAGAACCTCATGAAGCATTGGATCCATCATGCATCGCCCCCTCCGTGCAGGCATCGGGAAGTAGTGTGATGGTCTGGGACTGTTTTAACTGGGCTGGACATGAATCTGCAACCCTGTGTAGCAACAAGATGAAGTTCCGCGAGTATTTGTAGATCCTGGACGATCAAGTCCCCCCTTCCCCCATGGACTTCTCTTTTCCTAATGGCGATGGAATGTTTCAGTACGATAACGCACGCATCCACCGGCCTAACATCGTCAAACATTGCTTCACTCTGTATAAGGGATCATTTCGGCATATTGAGTGGCCACCACAGTCCCCATATTTAAATCCCAAAGAGGAACTTGCGTGCCTCATCGCCTCTTCCATCATCATTGAACGATTTGGCTGCTAGAATTGTGGCCGAAGTTGAAGCTACAGAAGTTGCAAAAGCTTGTAGAATCAATGCCAGATAGAATGAGAGCTGTAATTATATCAAGAGGAGGTCCAATAGCTTATTAAGTAATTATTACACTGAACGACCTTTATTTTGGCTAGGGAGTCTATTTGTTTTTGTTTTTTTAATGTTCTTCCAGTCTCTCCTATGTAGAACGAGGGACAGTTAGTGGATTCACACGGGATTACATATACACCTGCCTCATTTGGCTCATCCATGGGAGGGGTAGACAACTCCGGCTACTCAAATCATTTTTAACCTTGGGGCGGTAGTATGTAGATTTACCTTTTAGATAAGCTCTCATTGATGATGTGTAGGGGATAATTTAATTCAATAAATGTGCAGTTTGTATATGTAATCTCGTCTTCTAAACAAGCAAGGATCACAGATTCTGCTTTGGAAAAAAACATTCCACTATTCACCGTTAAAGCTTGAAATAGCTTCAGGTGTTTAATTAGAGTCAACAAATAACTAAATGACTTAATATCATAATTCTGCATTAATAAGTTTAGAAATAATTCCACGCAAGTCATTTGATCACTGAAGTTTCATATTTTATGATGAATAATTCACTTTCAGATCTCAGACGACAATTTTGAATTTCGTTCTCACCATAGATATCTTCCTCGAATTAGTTATATGGACCCGCGAAAGACGAAATCTTATTTTGCTACGAATATCGGTCTGATAGATATCAATTAGATTTCCAAATTCGAACACTCTCTTGGTGCACACATGCCTTCACTAAATACACGCACATACCCTCTGGTCAAATAGGCTTCGCCCAGCTCCGCACACATACACACACACACACGCACACACACACATACACACACACAGATTTGAGCCGACGGTTTGGCCGTAGCGATAATGAAGAGAATTGAAACAACTGTTCATACAAGTAATGAATATGATACAGAGGAAGTCTGACCCACCAGCTTTCACATGGATATTCATTTTGCCATGAATATCGCCTGATAGATAGATATCAGTCAGATTTCCGAATTCGAACATTGTCTTGATATACACACTCCTACACTAAATACACGCACATACCCTCTGGTCAAACAGGCTCCGCCCAGCTCTCGGATTGGGGAAACGGAGCCACGTCCCTAATCTTTCTTTAGGATAAAAAGGGCTTATAAAATACACAGTCAGACAGAGAGAGAATACAAGGACATTGGGGCTGTTAACACCGATTGCCAGATACAAGGACGTGAGCATACTACAAACTAGTAAGTCAGCGATTTCACCTGCCTAAAGAAGAAAGGAGGCCATAAGACCAAGAATAAACCTCCCAAACCGCCATTTTTTTTAATAATTTCCTTACATCCGCCAAGTAAGTTGATAACCTGCGGCAATTAGAGTCAGATAGAATTTACGGCATAACCAACCGCAGCCGATAACCCCAAGCCAATCATGCACATTCCCCCCATAAAGCCACGGGAATTTTAAATAGGCTTTTCACTTCGGAGCTATGTATTGTTAATGTGTGTTTTTAGAACAGATTGGGATAAAACTTTGATATGGCTTAATAAAATGGTATTTAGGGTAGTAATTAAAAGTGAGGAAATTCCTTAAATATTGCATGTAATCGTGAAATGATATGGCTTTATCAATAAGTATTCAGAGTAATAATAAAAATTGAAGGAACTACATAAATGTTGTAATTCATTTTGAAATGAGCCTAAATCAGAACTACTCGTATCTACGATGGGGTAAAAGAAAAGGCGGTTCGAAATCCTTATTACACATCTCGATAAAATTTGTATGAAAGGAAATAATAGAATGAGTTTTACAAAAAAAAAAAAAATCAAATCTATCAGGCCTAGGATAGTAGTCAAGGAGATTACTAATGTGGATAATTTACTAGGGTTTTAACTATTGACAGATTATAATTAAATTGATGAAATTAACTGAATAAAATTCAAATAATTACAATTGGGCTATTATTTGTTGGATATATATGCTAGATGAAACCTTGACACATTCCTTTTATACACAAAAAAGAGAGAGGAGAGAAAATAACTTCAAACAAGAGAAAGAGCGATACAAAAGATATTGCTTCCACGTTTTTTGTGTCGCTAGTTCTCTCTCCCAGTGGCGTGCAGTCACATTTATGCTTGCAGAAACTTGTACAGTGTATAAGGTACCATTCACTTTCAATCGAATTGGCGTTAGACCCTAATGGGCACGTCTGCGATTGAAGAAATGCATCCTTTTCGTTGAGATTTCTACTCTCTCTTTTTTTCTTATTTTCAATAATAGTTCTGCTTTTTGGTGCTTTAGAATGAATAGTTTAAAAGATATTTTGCTTTTCTTAGCAATAATATACAGTCATTAGAGTTTTATAATTTAAAATTTATATATTTTAACGACATATTAGAATTGAGAAAAAATAACCTATTTATATACGGAAAAGGAAGCAAATTTGGATCTGCAGTCATCAACTGGCATCTAGCAATCCTGCCGAGTTTCCAGAATCTAGGAAAGAGCAACAAAATATCTAAGACACATTGACCTAACTATTATTATGCTCTGAAGCTTAAACAAATTTTTAGGATATATTTAAATACTTGTTCTAGGAAAGAATGCAGCTAAATAGCAAAAACTCTAGTATGGTTAAGCTCTTATATCTTAAGCATTTTGTTAATATTTCAGGGATTCTAACGGACCTACTATAGTAATTAGTCACTCTTCGTATCTTTGAGATCAGTAGCCCTGAGGCAGTGCTTAGACAAGTGTGGCGCATTGTTTATTATTTTTTTTAAGTGATAACCCCTTTTTAAACAAAATAAAGGCAAATGAAGTTGGGAGGAAATGCGATTGCATTATTGAAAAATTATTAAAAACGAAGTTCAGTGCAATGACTTATAATGAAAGAAACTATAATTAAAACAGGTAGGCCTACGTAATCGCAAATACAATGTAGGCCAATATGATAGAACATCTTGGCTAAATTTAAATAAAGTTTTTTAAAAAAACATTTAAATAAGGCGAGTAGCTTAAAATTTTATAGAGTTTATTTTAATGAACATCATATTTACTTCAATTAATATATTTATTTTTGTAAAACTTGAATTGCTTCCTCATCTTCAAAAATCCCGGCACGCCATTGCGCTCCACTACTTTTATTTATTTTTCGACGTAATCGCCTTTGACATTGGTTCACTTCTCTAGTCTCCTCTTCAATTGTGAAAATCCGTCCCTGAAGAATAATGGATTGAATCCCTCTGAAACCTCCATGGCTTTCTACTTGGTCTCCTCGTCATCAGCAAAAGAGATACCCCGCAGTTGCTTCTTCATGTGTGGGAATAGGTGAAAGTTTGAGGGTGCCAGATCGGAGGAATAAAGGGGATGGGGCAACAATTCGAAGCCGCAGATCACCATGCTCTTGTGTGCAGGTGCATTGTCCTGCAAGAGAAGAACACCTCGGGTCACTTTCCCTCGGCGTTTCTAAAGGAGAGCCTCCTGAAGCTTCCCAAGTAGAGCTGCATAGTATGGTCCGTTAATGGTACGGTCATGATCCTAGAAGTCAACGAGGAGGATCCATTTAGGGTCCCAGAACACTGTCACCATGACCTTCCGGGATTACTTAATGACCTTGAATTTTCGTGTCGTTGGAGAGGAGGGATGCTTCTGTTGCTTAGATTCGTTTTGGTTTCCGGAGCGAAGTGAGGAACCCACGTTTCATCTTAGATTACGATTCGGGACATGGATCCTTCCAGATCCACTCTCATGAGGAGCAACATCTCCGTTCAAGTCAATATTCGGTTCTTCTTTTGCTCAGGCGTCAGCATTCTTGCGACCCATCGGGCAGACACCTTGGAAAGGTTGATGTGATCGTGCAAGATGGTAACAATGGATCCATTAATTATCGGTAGTTGAGAAGCAATGTATCGCACTGAGATTCAGTGATTATCCATTACCAAACCTGGGCACTAAACTGTAAATCGTTAATTAACGAAGTTGATATTTTCGTTAACGATTTAACTTTTAAGTTAACTTTGGAAATCATTATCGGACTAATTAACTTCCGTTAACTCAAGTCCGCTAACCCCCCAAATTCCTAAAAAAACGGTAAACGTTTAAAAGTTTCTATTATTTTCAGATTTTAAATACAGATGTAGAGTCTTAGCATATTTAATAATATATGCGTCATTATTTCAACCCCGATATAACGCCACTTATTATTATAAATAACTTTTCAAACAAACTTCGAATTGGAAGTTCAAAATGATATTTTATTTATTAGATATTTAAGTAATTATTTTTTATTAATAGATCATATAAAGTTTCTTTAATAAACGAATAATATATTACACCATAGCAGGCAACACAGCGCTATATATAAAAGGTATTGTACCATAGCATGCAAAGAAGTGGTATAAGTAAAAGGAAGTGCCGGTAGAAAGAGGCTTCACTTCACTCTGGAGGCCTATTACGGTTACAACGTGAGTATCTGTTATTATAGCGATACCATTAGTGTTAATTGAAAGAAAATAAATAAGTCAAGTTTCATTATTATAATATATTAAACATTTGCATACATCCATTTGATATTTCAGTATTTGCATAGCCAAATTATATTATTTATATTGTAAGATCCGGTTTGTTAATTAATAATTAGCCACATGTTATATAATAGTTTCAATATTTATATTGTTTAAGATTTTAGACTTTAGTTGAAGATATAGCTTAATATCCATATAAAGTGAATGCTGATTAATGATTCAATAGAATATATATTGGTCCGGGTATACCTTTAAAATTAAAACACAGTGCTTATCTATATTATTATTAATTTATTATTATTATTGCGTATTACACCACAAATACAGGGACCGCCATCCAAAATGGGCCCAAAATTTCGATAGGCCTCATTTCTTAATTTTCTGCAAAAATTGAATGAAACTTTGGAGATAGCTAGTTCAGTGTGTTTAAAAATATATCAAAACATGAGAGACTTTGAACTTTTCTTCTTTATTCTAGAGCACGTGTTCGAGATGACCTCCATTTAGCTCTGTTCCTTTCTTGAGGCACAGCACAAAGTTGTCCATGACGTCCTTACAAACCGACCGACTAATGTCTCTGATCTCCTCCTTGTTGGCTTCCTTGAATTCCGTGATGGTCGTGGGTCTCACTGCGTACACACTGTCTTTAAGATAGCCCCAGAGCAAGAAATCTGGGGGGCTAAGGTCTGGGCTGTAAGGTGCCCACTAAAATCAGGCTCGAGACTGATCAATCTCGGGACAGGATTGAGGTGTAAGAGCTTGCTCAATTTCGCTAAAACCAGAACTTACCCATAAGCGAGGGGAACAGGGTCTGCAGCTCTATCTTTAAGGTTTTGAGGACCTCAACATACCGCTCCTTGGTAACTGTCACTGTCGCGCCAGATTCGTCCAAGAAGAATAGTCCGATGATGCCTCTTGCTGAGATTTCAGTCCATATCGTGCACTTAGGGCAGTGTAGGGGCTTGGTGGCTACCTCATTTGGCCTGGAAGTCCCCCAGAATGCATTTGTAATCGAGTTTACCTTTTCTTCAAGATGGAAATGAGCTTCATCTGAGGTCCAAAGGAGGTTAAGGAAAGTTCGGGTCTCCTGAATCTTCTCCAATATCTTGACTGCCATAGCCTTTCTCTGCTCCTTGCCTGAAGCTGTAAGAGTTTGCTTTGTCTGTATTCTGTATGTGTAGGAAAGTGTCCTGCACCTTCTTGAACGAGCCTGTCTTGTAATAATGTTTGGCGCAGTATATTCTTTGCTAGAACTCCCATTGAGATCTAATTGTGTTCACAGGCGTTGCTTCTGTAAGTCCAGCAAAGTAAGGGTGATTAGTGAATGAATGAAGGATATATCACAAAAAAGTGTGTGCAGGCTCGTTTTTTGGGGTGACGCTGTATTACAAATATCTTATTGCTACAATTGTCCGCATGCTGGCCACGGTCCCCTGCACTTGTTTAATTTTCCACTGTGATGTTTTGTACGTCCAAATTCATTTAATAAACCTCTTTCAATATATAGTTAGTTTAAATTCTTATAAATAAATAACTAAAACGGAAAACCATTACAAAACCTATCCCTTAATCTTTCACAGACACTTGTGTGATTTTGAATTTTCTATTATTTTCAGATTTTCAATTCAGACACTAGTGTGATTTTGAATTTTATAAGTCACCATGGCATCTCAAGAACTTGAATCTGTTGAGTCAACAGATATTGAATCTGTTGATATCAACAGTGTTGACATCGTTGAGGTTGAAACTGCCAGTGCCCAGAACCCCTGGGCCCACCTGGAAGACTACTTCTGGAACAAGTCAAGGGAAAGAGACAAGTTGATATTAGACTGCAGGCTGTGCCTGCCCAGGACTGTGCCAATCAAGGGGCACGTGATAAGCCTCAACAACCTCAAGCAGCACATCAAGAGGACCCACTCAACCAAGTTCATGCAGTTTGCGGAGAAGGTCAAGGTAGGTTAATCTTGCGGAAAAGCCAAGAAGAGGTTTTCTTCTGGTTCCAACAGCAGCAGGACTTCGGAATTATTGAGTCTGTTTTCACCTCCTTCTGGCAAAGAAGCACGCCAGCAAACCATTGCCAGTGGTTCAGAGTGTGGACACCGACCCTGATGCTGCTGCTGAGGCTACCCTGTTGTCTGGGTCCGTGGACGAGCAGGAGTTAGACTATGTCTGCCTGGAAGACTCCCTAGCTGTGCCTGACGATGTCGACTCTGTCGTTGGCAATCCCATCAACCTGCAAGCCCATATGAGGTGTGCTGCCCACATCTTCAACCTAGTGGCCAGCAAGGATGCAGATGCTGCCCTACAGAGTGCAGTGTTCAAAAGGCCCTACAGGGCTGCCATTACCAAGGCACGTGCCCTCTGAAACCACCAGGATAGCAGCAGGGTGGCAACATACAGCATCTACGCTAAGGTGGTGAGGAGGCTGAATGTCCCCAACGCGACGAGGTGGAACTCCACCTATGACTCTGTGAGGGTCTTCAACACCATCCTGGAGACTAATAGGCCTATTCTCCCCTAAATTTTGACCCAGTTGATAGTCAACAGCTTAAACGACCAGGATGTCAACTTAATGAAGGGGTATGCCAAGGTAATAAATAAATAATAAAATGATATTATATATTATTATCTTTTGAATTTCTAAAATTTACTAATTCTCCATTGTTTAATTTTCAGGTCATGTCACCCGTGGCCTAAGTGCTCGACAAGATCCAAGGGGAGGAACAACCCTACCTTGGGACTCTGCTGCCAACAGTTGCTGCCCCAATCTTCAGGTTCAAGGACTTGAAGTCCAAGGGCCTCGTCTACTGCAGCCCCTTGGTCGACGCACTTTTGGCATGCATCGACGAAAAGCTTATGAACTTCTTGGAGAATGAGGAATACCGGCTGGCTGCTGCCCTCCACCCAAGGTTTTGCCTCATCTGATTGGATAAGTATGACAACACTAAGGTCGCCCAAGGTGAGGAAAATCATGGAGGGTAAGATCGATGAGAGCAGGAAGCAGCAGTCTTACGAAGTGAGCAGCAACACTGGAGGCGGCAACAACGAGGGTGAGGAGGATGACTTCTTCAGAGGTGTAGCCCAGCCAAAACATAGCAGCAGGAGCCACAGATCACTCAGGAACAAGGCCCAAAACTTGGTCAAGATCTGATTGGAGACCAACTTCAAGGACTTGCTGACAGATGCTGCCTTCTTGGGTCTGTAGTGGAGCGTTTGTTCTTTATGGGCAAGGGCATCTTGAGGGCCAAGAGATCATCCCTGTCTGATGAAAACTTTGACATGCTAATTTTCATTAAGGGAAGCATGCATCACATGAAAAAAATGGAAAACGAGAAGAAGAGGAAAAATTAAATTATGTATATATCGTGTTTTTCAATTTTTTCCGGCCACTTTATCAATATTTTTATTTAGTTTATTACTAATATTATATTTCATTTTAGGTTTTGTACCCTTTCCTGGCTCTAACAGCCTTAAAAAAAATTTAAAAGGTCCAAAACTATGAAATCAGCCTTCTTTAGGTGTGTTAAAAGATAAAACTATGAAATCAGCCTTTTTTTTAACTCTAAAGCAAAAAATATATAGTTTGGGGGTTCTAAAGCCCTTAAAAAGACAAAAATGGCTGATTTTATAGTTTGGACACTTTTTAAAGGTGTTTTTAGGTGGTTTTAGGGCAAAAACTGATATTTTGTTTTTTTTCTATAATATAAATTAACGTTAACGATTTATCGATAACTTACGTTATATTTTTTAAGAAGTAACTAATTAACGGTTATCGAAGTTGATTTTTTGGTTAATGGATTTATGGTTAGCGAAGTTAACTTTTTGATTAACGGTGCTCACCTGTGTCCATTACCATGCTCTCCACCATAGCCACAGTTTCCCTGGTGACTGCAGTTGACGGACCACCACTTCGAGGGTCATCCTCACACGAGTCTCGGCCCTGCTTGAAGAGAGCAGCCCAACGTTTGACAGTGGAATAAGATATGGCACTCTCCCTTAGTGTTGTCTTCGACTCCTCATGAATGAACTGTGGTGCTTTTCTTTGAATCACGGAAAACTTTTTATTTTGCCGGAAGGCACCATCCCTCCCTCAGGAAAAGTCACCGTTGAATTGAAAAAAAATGCGCTGGGGGGGGGGGGGCAGACCGTGCATTACCTGCTAGAACATACATAAACGTGATCCAGCTGCCGCGGGCTCCTGTCTCCCCTCCTTCTGCCAAGACCCCGAGAAGATACGTCCTTTCGGAGATGACCAGAAAAGCTTTATATAAGGCACATTCTACGGGCCTGCCTACGTGATAAATTAATACCCAATAAACACTTTCCAAAACTTCTGAAGAAGAATGCCATTTCTTTCACTCGCGTTGAAGAAATCATAGTGCAAGATCTTATTGCATCACAGCGACGGGAAGCTGGAATCCTCTGCAAAGATAGCCGTGAGGCAAACGAACTTTTAAGTTCTAATTGCAAGAACTAGCGTGCGATAGTGTCGCATATCGTGTTCGTTCAGTGAAAAAGGAATTAGTCAGAAAAATTTATCAAATATTATCAAAAGCTTATAGGTTAAGGGCTCAAATTATAACATAAACTTTTAATAAAAAAATCATATTTGGTTATGTTTTGTACTTTAATATTGGCTCTTATACAAACTCTCTTAACTATATTACAAGCATTACTAAAGTTATAAGAAATGACAACCAAAACAATGCATATGTAAGAGGATACCTGCTCACCTCCCTGCTTCTAGCAAATAAGACAGCTTTTTACTGGCCCTAAAGAGGTTAAAAAACAATACAAAATTGTAATAAAACGTTCCGACGAAACAATCCAAATGATTCAAATGAATAAGATTAACAATGGAATAAATCTTGGTGATCCTTTGGGAAACAATTAAACATAAAAATCATTAACAATTTGCTCTCTTACGTACAAATCCAGTCCTTCAAAAGCCTATATTCATTTTTACTCTGACCATAGCGAAAATAATCAGTTGTTTCTACCATGTCATTCCGTGTGTAAAAATTATGCACTACTAAAATAATTGATAAGGAAATAGATAACATTAACAAAATCTTTGATGATCTCTCATATCTAGCATCATTCATTGAAAACGCACATCTGCAAACCAGAAAAATATTTTATCGCAATTAAAAAAATAAGAAAACGGATTCACCTTACCAGTGCAAAAAGGAAACTAACCCAAAGTACCTTGTTCTCCTATAGCAATGCCTCTGGGCATTCCTATAATAAAAATCTCCTGGGAAACTTAAATATATATATCATAATTTATTATGTATAAAATTCATTCAGTTATTTTACTTTAACCTAGTCAATTTAATCTTTCAATTAATTTACTTCAATTTTTGTAAATTAAATCATTTATGTTAAACCTAATAATTAATTAATTCATTTATTTTACTTGTCAATTCAATTAACGTATACTGTTCCAAACAACATCTCTTAAATTTCACACACAAACAAACAAACACACATTCCTAGCTCGATCAAAATAGCAGGCTATTCCGCCCATTCGACTCACAGCTTTCTTCGTATAAAGATCGGTAATCATTCCTTCTACAATTATTCATTTACCTCCAAACAAATCATACTTAGTTAATTCCATTTTCTCTCACAATTCTTTGCAAACGACCATACGAGAGTATATCCTAATTATATTTACTTCTCATTGCAGCCCCAATTCAGTCCATCATAGGTACTCTATATTATTTACTATATTATTATTTACTCTATTATTCACTCTATTATTTACTATATTACTCACCATATTATCCCACCATATTAATTTCACATATTTAATTCTCTTCGCATCTTTTTACTGTAAATCATATGTTAAAATATCTTACATTGTATACCTAACCTACTTATCTCATTGTACATTCGTTGATTTTTATGAATATATTTATATTTGTGTAATTGTCTTTCTTAAAGCCCAAGTCATTATTCCAAAATTTACTTCGCTGTCGCCTTAGGCCTAAAACTAACTGCAGACAACTTCGATCAAACAAATTTATGGTTATGGTTTTCGAAACGCTATTTAGGCTGATTTATTAACAAGACAAATCACATAGATAACCATATACTATACTCCTTACAAACTCTCCCACAAGAGGATTAATGGTGAATTAAAAATTCTAAATCTCAAGATAGTTTTTAGCTTTCACATTTTGCTCAAAGATGAACTTTAATATGTTAAAAGAGAATTTCAAATTTAATGACATGGTTAGGTCGCTTATCGCATCCCAACTAGGCACCACCTGAACCAAGTCAGCTCCTCATAATTATTGTTTCCATGTTTTTTTGCGTGCCCCCCCCACCTCTCTCTCTCTCTCTCTCTCTCTCTCTCTCTCTCTCTCTCTCTCTCTCTCTCTTCTTTGAAGTCATTTCTCTTCTCTTCTCTCTCTCATTTTGAAATAAAGGGAATGCGTTAAGGTAATATTTTGTCATTCTTTGTACAACTGAAAGATAGAGCGTGATGCTCCCAAACTACTCCTGTAATTTTGAACTAATAAAGTCTTTCTCGCTCAAAGCTTTTTTTCCATGGCCAAGCTGTGAATTTACGTTTATAGCGTTTTCAAAATGTTTTAAATCAGAGTGTAATCCCCTACAATACTCCCGGCCTACATTAGTTGATCGCATTGAAAATTTGATATATCTCCATACAAAAATTGTTGTGTGGGGAAACGAACGGACGTTCGAACACGCACACGGAGTGAGTAATAATGTCTTTTGGGTGCCAGTAAGGTTGGAGACGCCTATTGTTGGCAGTGCTATTTGAAAACGGCGAAGCACTGGCCATATGCGCGAAGGTGGTACGACCAAGGGTAATCAAGTTGGCTCGCTCTCTCGAGGTGATGTTTACTTAGTGCATGAGCATCTTGAGGCCGAATGTTCTCTTGACTGCCTACCGCCCTACAAAATAAGAAACGGCAGCAGCATTTCAGAACTTGAAGTTGGGGTAGTAGAGGTGATAGTAGGAGAAAAATAGAAAACATTATCAGGTGCATCTCGACCATATGCATTTATTTTGGAGGAGAAAACGAAGGGGTTCGTGGTGAATAGCGTCGATAAATGCAAGTTTCAGTCGGTTTAGAGAGACGGTATCTTGCTTGGTGCCACGCTGTAGGACAAAGAATATCGGAATTCTGGAAATGATGAGGAATAGTCCGTCATATACTGATTGTAACGGTGAGCGTGTTGAATCAAAACGGACAAAAACATAGGAGCAAGTTGTCATTTCATTTGGTACAGAGGCAGCACGATTAGAAAGCATTCTACGGAAAGTTGGACGGACTTCCGCCATCGACCGTACTAAATTGTGTACATAAGAAGCAGGCTCTAGAAATAAAGGTAGATATCGGTCAGAATAAGAAAAGAATTGGTCGGGAAGACGAAAGTGTGTACCCTAAACTAATACTGCAGCAGAGCAAGACAAATCTTCCCCTGGGGTTGAACGAATCTCCAGTAGGATCAGAGGGTGCTTGCCCAACCACGTAATACTAGGATCCGTGGAGTGTAGAATAACGTTAATTTGCAGATGGATGCATTCAATGGCGTAATAAATTTGTAAATGGTAGGTTATGGTACGCAAACAAAATGAGCCACTAACGCATATAACCGCTTGCTAATTATGTGATTCGAATTGGCTTCCACGATCGGTCATGGTTGTTGAAATAACACCAAAATGCTAAATCCGACTCGCAATGAAGGCTCAAGTAACATCGAAACTCGAATGTTTTGAATAGTCAGAGCCTCTAGTCAACTTGTAAAACGATTTATTACGGTCAGAAGATAGTTACAGCATTGCGAATATTGTAGATGACCAATCACGACGATGAAATAGGAATAGAGACCAGAGGTGTCTTTGTGTGTCGTTGAACCTTACCATGCGGGTCAGACAAGAATCAAAGTGTTCATTTGACCACGTCGGCGTTCAGACTTCGCCACCCGAATGGATGTGCGATGAGCTTTCGAGGAACTCGAACACCAGAATTTGAAAGGCCGTGAATTTGGTAGAAAGCATATCGACGGTAAGAAAGAGGACTGAAAGAGATAGGAGAGTCAGGTAAAGACAATTTAACCAGGATACGCTTGGACAAACTGTCTGGGAGTTTGATTTCTCTAAAGACAGGTTGAGAAAAGTCACGTAAGGATTGAATCTGGATGTCCTGGTCTTTAGCTAGAGATATTGCAGTAAAGATATTGAGCAAGGGGTGAGAGAGTTGTGTGTCCGAGTGTGACGAAATGCGAGAAAGCCCGTACGGAACGACGTTTGAATAGCCATGAACATAACGAATACCACTCGCGAGTTGCAGAATGAAATCCAAGAGGAGGAAAGCGAGGTAAAAACTAGTCAGTTTGAGTGAGAATATATTATACCTATTATGAAAATCAGAAAGAGAACGAGAGAACAATGCGAAAGGTTGCCAAGAGTTATGCACTTTATCCTGCAAACTTGCACCCACATGTGCGGATGACGCGTCCGAGGCGACGCTGATAAGGGCACCAGGAGAAAGATGAGCCAAACAAACATCAGAAACAATAGCCGCTTTGAGACGAGAAAACTATTCGCACGCATCTGAAGAACAAAATAGATCATTTTAGTCTTATGCAGCAATGTTGAGTGAATGCATGATGTGAGCACGCTATGCATGAATCAATGTTAGAAATTAACCATACCCCAGAACTGACGAAGTTACTTGAGCGAAGGTCGAGTATGATTCCGAATAACACAACTTTGTCTTCAAGAGAACGAATTTCTTAATGAGAAATATAGGCCCGAGAAAACAAAAGTACAATTATAAATATTAACTACGATACTATACTCTTCGAAACAAGCGAAAACCTGACGAAAGTGAGACAAATGTTCATCTGTAGATGAAGATGATATGAGGCGGTTGTATATATAGCAGAAGACGAGCGGAAGACCTCTCATAACTTGATCCATGAAGCGTTGAAAAGACAGAGCTGGTGCGAAGTCAATAAGCCATTCGAACCATCACGACCAAAAACGGTGGTGATGGTCGTGTTTAGGACGTCACCAGACTGAATAGGGGTCTGTTTGAAAGAACGTACCAGAATTAGACGAAAAAAGATTCAGAATCTTCAGAGAGAGGGTCGCCTCTTAGCATTCAAAACCTTATGATCACCCACTACCGTAAAATTGCCAGGCGTAGCTTTCAGTAGTTTATGGAGTAGGGAGGCCCAAGGTAAGTTAGATGCCTGAAATGGGCCGGCATCCAGCATGTACTCATACTCCTTTTCATGACCAAAGATTCTATCTGGGACTCGACGTCCAGGACAAGCGAAAACAGGACCTCATCTCATCTCAATCAGGTGGACTATATGGTTTTATAGGCCTATCCTTTAAAGAAGAAAGGCTAATTTTAGAAAATTCCTGCAAAAAGCGCTGGGAGTGAGGCTCAGGCGAAGGGAGACAGACAGAGACGAGAGAACTTTAAGAAGTGAAAAAAAGAGAACCAGAAATAATGAAAGATGCCCTGCGGTCAAAGCCCAGTAATAGGACAGTATGCCTTGTCAAAGATGAAATTCCATTGAATAACTCGACTAAAGCTGACTGGAACACAAAGGTTACGTATTTCATAGGTCTTATTGTCTGAATTGTTGGATACTTGAAGAACTAACTCAGAGGGAGAGAAAGCCTTGTCATTTTGAGACGCTGGTAGGACGCTTCATTAAGCACAGGTGTCTGCTAAGCATGAAAGGTTAGAAAGTGGGTCATAAATGTGAAAAGGTGGACCAACCTGCGGAATTGAAGTTGAGGTAAAAGTGTTTTATACATTCATCACTTGCCTTTTCATTTTAAAATAGGTTAAGTGGATTAATAAGGCGAAGAGTGGCATAGCTATATGACCATAGATGCGATGGTACCAATATATGACCGACGTTATTTGGTGAGGTGAAGAGTACGAGGGCGATGTAAAGGATGTGAACAATCTGCATGAATGTACACATCGCACAGCATTGTTGACAAATTTCCATTGACATCAGCATATTTCAGAGGAGTAGCACAGAAAACTATCGTGATAAGTGGAATGAGAAGTAGTATTAAGATTACTATGCAGTGTCTCACATATTTTGCTTTAACCCTCGTCGGTTACGTGGTTGGAAGGATGAACTACATTTCTAGTAATGTTTATGTTGGTCGTGCTACTGCATCCGCATGTACTCTTGTTGCAATTACAGATTACAAAGCTATTATTTTATCCCCTCTACTGACGCTGCAAGTTAGGACAATAAAGGGGCCTCCACCTCGTTTCATTTTTCACAGGTTGTTCAGAACTTCCGTCGGACTTTACAGAGAACGCGAACAAATATTATGATTAAAATCTTGGGTAAGGGTTACATAGTGAGATGGTCCTCAATTTTCACACTTAAATAGAGTTAATCAGACACATTGGCTATTCCTTCCAGGTTACGAGTGTAGCGTACCGAAGAAGTGCAAGCGAGCGGTTTAAGAGCATAGTTTGAATGAGTCCTTTTTGAGACTCGGGATGGTGCAGTCAACTCGCTGTTTGCTAGGGGTGATCCAGCAATGCAGGAAGTCGTTCACAACGCGCTACTTTCATTATTTATTTTTTTATCCACCCTTTTCCTACATCCCTCTATCTACACGTGTGTTCCACAATCATTAGCAAATGGCGAATGTAGTCAAGGATTGCCCGCATGAATATTTCCTTTAAAAGAAGTTTTAGACCATTAAAATTTGCACTTTAAGCCCGTGCTAATTTTGAGTGGCACATACGATACGCCGTCGCCAACAGTGGTCTGGCGACGCAGGAAGCTTTTCGCATCTCGCCACCTGCTACTTTTGCTCTTTATTTTTTTCATCGACCTTTTCTTACATCCCTTAACTACATTGGTGCCAGACCAGAAAATGGATCGTTACTCTTTGAATAACGTTTCCAACCGGCTTTCCTTCTAGTTAGGGGCTGTGTATCCTACCAAGAAGTGTTAACGGGCAGTTTAAAGGCTTAGATTGAATTAGTTTTTTAAAGAATCAGGTTGACAGTGGATATGGCGTTTGCCAACAGTGGTCCGGTGACGCAGGGAGCTGTTCGCAACTGGCTACACGCTACTCTCAGTCATTATTTTTTTTGTCGCCCTTTTCTTACACTCTGCTATCTACATATAGCTTTGACCGTGGTAATGTACGTAACAATGTGGTACGGATAGGTACAATGTACATTAAAGTATGGATTTGTAATTGTTGGTATGTATGCAATAATGTATATGGATATGTACAATGAAGTAATGGCTTAATCGCTACAGTGGTCTGTAAAGGGAAATATATGAACTAAGTGTGTTACTTACAATTTTATAAAAGGTTTATTTTGTCACTAACACTGTAAAAACCAACCTGTTAATCTGAAGCGTTGAACAGAAGTGGAAATGTGTTTGTTGAAAAGAAGGCTAGAATGACGAGTGTTACCAGATTTTAGGAAAAAGTGCATCTCTTCGAGTTGGGATTCTCAGGACCAAGATGTGATTTGATGCCTGTAGTGATTACAGAATGTTTTAAAAAGGAGTGTAATCCACTACAGAAAAAATCGGATATGGTGACTTTTAAAGTTACCTAATTTCGATTTATGAGTGCTAGTAAAGATTGTTCCTGATTTGGTTTTAGTTTTTTTTGTAGTGATGTATTAAATGTTGAACCAAATCTTGTGACATTCTCCATATGGGTAATCTTTTGTCAGTCTCTGCTTGCATCTAAACTCTAACATTGGGGCATTGCTAGTTATTAAAATTTAAAAATAAAAAAGTAATTCCCTAACCATATTTTCTATGATGGCATAACACTATTTAAAATGGAAGGACTTTAAGCGGACCCCCTTGCGATATATCCATGCTGTAAATATAGATCTTTTTTAATGGAGAATATGTCCACTACAGGTAGTATTAGTATGAAATTTATTAATATTTTTTCTAGCCTAGATAGCAACAAGAATTAATCACATAATAAATTTTGAGATGAAAATTGAATAATGATATTAGGCCTAATGAGCCGGAGAATCGACAGTTAATGCGTTGGGAAATTAGAAGGAATGGAAGAATGAACGCTAACGAAAATAAAGTTTATTTAAGACTTAACAAATGAAAACAGGATTGGTTGAATATAACTTTAGACAAATTGGTATACACGAGTGATGATGTAATGGATATTAATAGGACGTTGAATAGAAAGTTAAATATAATATTAAATAAAATAGGATCACAATACGATATTAAATTAGAAGTAAACAGTAGTGTTAATAATAGTGGAATAAATAATAGTTGATCACAATGATATATAAATTCGGATGTATAATAATAGTATGGTAGCTATCGCAATGAGATATTAGTTTATTAGCTATCACAATGAGCTATTAAATAGTTTGTTAGCTATCACAATGGTAATAGTAATTTGGGGTCTGCAATGAATTAAAAATATCTAGTAAATAACGTACTCACTCTTCAGATGAATTTATTAACCAGATTGAGGACTCTTTTGCAAAAACTTTGCGAGTCGGGAGAAGCGAGCAGAGTTTAGATGATTGGGATTTATTTTAAACAATTTGGTTCTCGGGTTATTCTAATTTGTTATATATATATATATATATATATATATATATATATATATATATATATATATATATATATATATATATATATATATATATATATATATATATATATATATATATATATATATATATATATATATATATATATATATATATATATATATATATATATATATATATATATATATATATATATATATATATATATATATATATATATATATGAGGAGGGATAAATTTTATTTGGTTAAATAGGAGGTATACGAGGTTATGACATCGTCATTTTAAAGCTACGGGAATAAGCATAAACTAAGAATAAATACAATGTTTTCAATGACTTTTGCGATACCATTGCCAGCTAATACCGTTTTAATTAAGTTATTAAAATTTAATTTCTAGAGTTCTACAAATTTTACAATTTTTAATTATTTTAAAATAAACTTTTGAACAAATATGTTCCTAAATAATTTTTTTGGCAGTTATTTTTTTATTTTATCCTTGGGAGGGATTAGCTTTACTAGTCATCATTTTAAGGCAGGAGGTTTACTATCTGACTCCATAAGATACTCAAAAAATATTCCTGCTTGGCTAGGTTTAATTAAGCCTTGTGGTCGAGAAAGGACTGAGAGGAATCACGTAAAAAAATAAATGTTTAATTCCAACAAACAAAACAAGCAAAGCAAAATGAAGGCTCGCGTTTACACGATTTCGGTCAGGGAAAATTTCACTACCAGTCAGGAAAGCGACTGTTACGAGAACAAGACTTAGGCGGGTACAGCGAGGGCTTCGCGACGCTAAACGAACCGCAATTAGTTTTTTACTATCGATCTGTCTACCCAAGTGTGAATGCATCTCCATCTTTCGAATTCTTCATTTTTCTTCTATAAATAGTTTAGGAGGCGTGGCCTCTGGGATCACAATATTTTTAGCTCCGCCCATTTAGCGGGATATTCCTTATACCATGGTCTCCGAAGATCATCGATTAATAACGTCTACAAATTTATACTTTCTCGATATAATTTTCTCATTCATGAGACCCAGACAGCTGTCTCGGCTTAACTCCATTTCCAGACGAGAAATGTTCGTTTTTATTATACTGTCGCCAAATTTTACAAATAAATATATATGTATATCTGCGAGGATATTTGTTATAATTCTTCTTATTCCTGTAAGGCACTTTGCTGGTCCAATTTTAGGGCCAGGGTCATGCTCTTCACAGAACTACCCCGCCAGTAACGGAGTTACAAAGAGTATTCGCCGGTTTTAATCGGTCTATTGAGACTGTGTACCTTCTTCCATCAGGGTACTCCAGCTTGAGTACTTGCTGCCACGCTCTACTACCGTAGAAGGGCCAGCATATGGCGCTTCGAGTGATTCGCGAATGCGGTCTATCCGGACCCAAACATGCGTTGCATTCTGTAAGTATCGGGGCACGAAAGGCTTAGGCACCGAGTGTACGTGTCCTAAAGATACTCTCGCGAAGTCGATCTGTGTCATTGTCGATGCCAGTTCTTTAATAAACTTAGCATCCGTTTCTTTTTAGGAGGACGACGAGACTAAAGGTTTGGGCACAATAGTGTGGTACCCGTTACTGCCGTGAAAGGGATAGAATCCCGGCTCGGTGGGCAAGGCACGAATGCCCAGGAGGATTATTGGCTGTGTCAACAGCTAGCCTTGTCGACGGGCCATTATGGAGCCATTCAGGGTCCTGTTGGCCCTTTCTACCATCCCGTTCGTGGACGGTCTGTATGATGTAGTGCGGAGCCAATGAAAACCAACGAGGGCTGAAGACTCTTTAAATAGTTGGGATTCGAACTAGGTGCCCCTGTCGGTTACAACGTAGAGCGGGACACTAAATATGGACATCCACCCGTCTAGGGAGGCCAAAGCAACCGTTGTGGCACTTATATCCGGGATCGGTATTGCTTCTATCCATCTTGAGGCTCGGTCGATACACAAAAGTAAATATCAATGGTGCGAAGGAAAGGATTGACTCGGAATTCGGCTTGGTGGGAGCGGTCCGACTATATCAATATGCACAGTTTCGAACCTTGAAGATGGAATGTCAATGGGCAGGATCGGGGATATCGTATTGCGGCTAATCTTCAAAGATTTACATGCGAGGTACTTCCTTGTCCATGACAATATTGGTCCAGAAGTATCGTGCTTTGATCAGATGAAGCGAAGCATTGATTCTCTGGTGTGACAAACTGTGTAGTTGAATGTAAGTCCTCCTCCTACACGTCATAGGCAAGAATGGTCGTGGGTATCTTAAAGTAATTTCACACCATAGCTGAGCTTCCCCGGGAAAGGGAAAGATTTGAACTGCGAGCACAGTTCCTTGGTTTCTTCGTCATTTCTCTGCGCAGCAGCCAAGGCTTGGAGGTCAAAAGAGTCAATTTGGACTGATTTGACGTCCCTTGAAAGGCAATCAGCGACTACGTTGTCCTGACCACGCACGTAGGCAATATCTCTGATATACTCCAATATGGCTGTCCAAATACGTTGCTGCCGATCAGTTTTGGCGCTCAATGGCGACGAAAATGCAGACAGTAATTGCTTGTGATCCGTGCACAAGGTTACGTGGCGTTCTTCAATCGTGTGCTTGAAGTGACGACAGCAAGATACGCCGCTAGGAGCTCTGACGTAGGTGGAGTATGCTTACTGCGTCCGGCTTAGCTAGCTCGAGAAGAAAGCAACGGGTCGTGGGGATCCGTCAATCATTTGGTGCACGACTGCAGCTGGAGCGAATTGTGAGTAATATGTCACCAGCTGATATGGGGAATCGTTGGGCAGTGGGTGGTGGAGTTTAACGGATCCAATTAAAGTTACCTCGGTCTCCTCAAACGCTCTTTGTGCTTCTTCACCCCATTCGAGCTCACGGGCTTTGTGTTGCAGGCATATATGCTCGGTCAACGGGGCTGCAATTGCTGCAAAATTGGGTATCATTCTGCGGTAATAACGGTGCAGTCCCTTTTGAGTCTTTTGGCAGTGGCATCTCTGCTATTTCTTTTCCATTTGTGGTCGGTGGGCAGATTCCTTCTATCGAAATGTGATGCCCGAGGAAATCATTTTCTTTCTTCGCGAATTCGCATTTCTCTAATAAAATCCTTAGCCCATTTTTTTTTACCGAAATTTTGAATATTTCCTCCAAATGCTTCAAGTGGTCGGCCATGTTATCCAAGAAGATCAGAATGTCGTCTATATGTACATAAACGAACCCCAATCCTAGAAAAAAAGATGTCCATGTGCCATTGAAATGTGATTCTTGCATTCCATAGGCCGAAAGGAATCTTAACGAATCCCCAGAGACCAAGAGGAGTTGTGATCGTGATCTTCTCTATATCCACCGGATTCATGGGGATCAGATGGTATGCACGGACCAGATCCAACGTTGAAAGATTTTTTTTCCATGGAGGTGGTCCGTCAAACTTTAAATCCGCAGCAAGGGATATCTACCGGGCTTCGTAATTGCGTTGAGCGCCCAGAAATCTCCAACTATCCTGTACTCTCCGGGCGCCTTTAAGGTACTAAGTGGATTGGTGAGGCCCATAGCGAGTTCGACGGAAGAAAAAACCCTCCTTCAATAGCTCTTCGAGAGTTGCTCTGGCAACCTGTAATCTCTCCATCGAAAGAAGCCTATTCGGTGAAAAAGACGGTGGGGGCACTGCCAGTATAGATATTGTGTGCAACTGAGTGTATCGATGGCAGTGATGGCTGAGCGGGAGCGGGTCCGTACAGAGCCCCATATTCCTTCAGGATGGCTCTGCACGAAGTAGGGGTACGTTCTGAAGGTCATTTATGATCAGGGCTACCGCAGGTTTATCAGATAATTTAACACTTGATGCAAGCTTGGTCTGTTCGTCCGTCAGTACGCCGCGCGCGCAATCCACAAGCAGTTTGAAATTCCTTAAGAAATCAATCCCTAAGTGCGGAGAGGTGGTATCCGCGACTCTAAAGACCACCTAAAGGACCAACGAAGACTAGGGATCGCTATGCCCGTGTGAACCTCGCCGAGCACCTTGATTTTTCCTCCATTTGCCGTTGATATGTTCACGTCGGATTCGCGCAATTCACTCGACCTTGCCAATTCCTCCGGGATTATTGAGACACTTGCCCCAGTGTCAACTAAAATTTTTCACTTTTTATCATATATTTTCGCGGTGACGGTGAAACTAATGGTATACCAGTGGCCGCACCTGCTAAGACATTCCTGACTAGTTTTCCTGTGGGACTGGCGAAGATGGCCTGGAGGAAGGTTGCATTTGCAAGCGTTCCCCTCTTTTTGGTCACCTGCACCAGTGCTTATAAAACCTGGCCTCCTCGCCAAAGTACAGGTGCGAGCTGCACCACAGGTTTCTGTTTTCTCCGGAATCGTCGCAATCCCTCCAGTATATTACGTGCACTGTTATTATCATTAGGCACCGACCGTGAAAAACCCGCCAAATTATTTACGTACTTATCACTCGCTTCGTTAGAAAACGCACTGGACGCGGATACAGCACTGCATCTTTCGGAATTCACACTACGACACCGCTCTTTATCGAACGGAGTAAGTTCATCCGCCAGTTTTCCCAATTGGGCCAGGGTTAGTTCTTTTTGTATAGCAATTATTGGCCGTTGTTTGTCGGTAAGGATTGTATAAATTTATGATGCAAAAGGTCCTTGCTTACTCCTACCTGAAGGGCAGTTCATCGCAGTTCTTCTAGATTGATTGAGAGCCGGCATCTGAGTGCGGAGGATGCAATTAGCTTTTCGAATAACTCAGGCTTGGTCATCTAGAAAAGGCCGATCATTTCCGTTTTTAAACTCTGGTAATTTTGCTAAGCTAAAATGGCCGCCGGAAGACGGTCAACAGTCCCAGACGGAAGTGAGGTTAATACATGAAAGAACTTGGTCTCCTCCTTTTTTAGCCCAGAAATGTGAAACTGCGACTCCACAATGCGAAACCAACTTGAGACTGCTGATACACTGAAGATGGGCGACTTGATGTTAATGGCGTTCACGAAGTCCCGTTCGCTTTGTCTTGTCTGATGGTTGCTTGCAGAGTCAATATCTTCGATACCTTCGCTGTTCGCGAGGTGGGGATCACCACTTTATAGGGTGGCTCAAGTCAACACTTTATGGCAAGGAGGCAAGGTTAACTGTTACCAGTTTATGGGGGAATGAGGAAACCCAGTTTATGGGAGAAGAAGGACGTCAACAGTTTGAAGTTTAAAATGACACGGATATTTTGGAGAGGTCCCTCAAGTCCCACGAGTGAGGTGATAGGTGGCGTTCATCTCGTATCTGACTCCAAAAGATACTCAAATAATATTCCGACTTAGCTAGGTTTATGGGGGGGAAGAGGCTCTTGAAGGTCGTCCCTAATTATGGGGGAACCTTGAATGTAATCGTGAGGACAACCTAAGAGCCTTGGAATGGGGACGCTGGTTGCCAGTAATAGTGATAGATTACCGAGTTATCGCGTAATCTTTTGACAAGGTGGCCAGTTGATACAGATGCCCTGGTTGGTTTGCGTTGCCATTCCTTATTTCCCACGAAAGTTATTTGTTGATTGCTATGGGGTACCCTAAGCCGAGGGGCGGTCTTATTCTAGCGATGGGGTCAAATAGCCCGGAAGAGGGAGATAGACCACACCAGGGTAGAACACCGGTATTTCGGGAGTTATGTAATCGCGAGGAATTGCGATTAACGAGGAACGTCATGATATTGAAGTCACCAAAGCAAAAATAGAATTATTATTGAACTAGATCTTATTGCACTTTACAAAAGTTCTTTAATTAAGTATTAAGTTCTAAGTTATTACATAAATTAAGTTCGAGGTCAAATGCGGGTAAAGTATAAAGGAGACCGGACGAATAGAACCTTTAAGAGCTACACCTTAATGTCTGCGTTATGTACACGACTATATACAAAGATGAATTACGCGAATCCGAGAGATTGGACTGATCGATATATAACGCGATACATTGCTTTTTTTAAATAGTAATCCTCTATGTTCTGGCTTCACACAGTTATATATTCAATTTAAGCCACGCCCTACAAGTTCCCCGTCCAACTAAGCCACACCTCCCTCTTATGTACCGGCCTGTTGATTGGTCGGTATTAACAAAACTCAACTTTTGATTGGCTACTGCCGAACATATTGATAAGGAAGGCACTCTGACTATTGGGTAAAATTCTCTGTGAGGCGATGTCATGTTGCCATGGAGACAGCTTCCTAATCTGGCTTCTATTTACTTAATCGTGATAAGTATCTGGTTAATTCTGGATTCCCATTTGATTATAATGTTTGCCTAAGATTGCCTCGACGAACTCTAACAGAGATAACTGTGCTCCGTTTACTACCGTGTGACATTCTCGTAAACGGCGCTAACTTGACTTTTCTCTCTCTCTGTGCACTTTATGTGTGTAGCGACTCTCCTGTGTGTCCTATTTTGGAAGTACACGCCGGTTGCTACAGGCGTCCGCCCTTATGTCGACGGGGTTGTTTACCTGCTGCTATTGCACCTTGACCTTTACAAAATTTGGTTTTCTACATTTAATATAAGTTATTTTCTTAGGTTAACAATTGTTATGGATTCTTAAATCCTACCTTAATTGCTATACGTAGCATTCAATCTGAATTATTATTATTTACAGCTAATTAACTTTTACAATAAGTTTAACAATATTTATATAACGATTTATTTATTTCATTCGTTACTTTGGATGGGAGCTATCTATTTTAATTACACATTTATAGTTCTTCCCATCCTGGTACCTCGTGACGACTTTGCGTCTAATATCACGAACTTCGTGATATGAACCTTATATAGTTTGACCTTATGTACACTTTTTATACTGGCACTGTCTTATAATTTTAGGCTAAGTATTATTCATTTATCACTTTGTTATTCCTCTCTCAATAATAAATATATATGTTGTCTTTAGCGAATTTAACCCTTCTTCCCGCTCGCGATGAGGTACGTTCCTCTTGCGGCTTACTCTGCTCTAGGCGAAGGGCCAGGATCAGAGGTTTCGGTCACCCTTTCAGTTGCGGGTTCCATTTCTCCAGGAGGGTCGGGTCTCGGCCTCTTCTGGGCGGCCCGAGGCACCGGGATACTCCGATCGCCGTCCCGAGAGTCCTCAATTGCCTGGGGGTAATCGTGCCGGTTTTAACCGGTCAATTGGGACGGTGTCCATCCTTTCGTCCGGGAATTGTAGTGTGAATACCTTATTGTCGCATTCGATAACCATGAAGGGGCCTGCATAAGGCGCCTCAAGAGGTCTTCAAACACGGCCTATTCGCACCCACAAGTGTGATGCTTCCATCAGGCCAGGTGGTATGTAAGGCTTTGACACCGAGTGAATATTGCCCGTGGTTATTCGTCTAAAATTTATTTGGGCCATTGCCGTGGCCAAATTCTTGACGAACTTGCATTGTTCTTTCGACGAGCTCAGTGATACCAGTAGCTTCGGGTATAGTAGCGTCGTGCCAGTTACCGCTGTGAATAGGAAAAATCCCGACTCATTCGGTAGGGCGCAAATGCCTACCAACACAACCGGGAGTGCCATCAACCAATCCTGTTTCTGGGCCATTGTAGCCGTTTTAAAAGTCCTATGGATCTTTTCCGCCATCCCGTCCGTGGAGGGTTTGTAGCTCGTGGTTTGCAGATGAAGAAAACCAACGAGGGCTGACAATTATTTGAACAGATTCGATTCAAATTGTGCACCTCTATCGGTAATCACATACAGCGGGCCACCAAACCTGGATACCATCCTTCCAGCAGGGCAAAAGCAATCGTGGCGGCACTCATGTCCGGGATAGGGATCGCTTTTACCCACTCCGATGCCAGATCGATGCAAGTTAGCACGTAACGGCACTGTGAGGGGAAAGATTGTCCGGGTGGGATACATATCAGTAATGGTCACACTATGGCGCGATATTTTAGCTGCCTGGCAAGACATACATTCCTTAGCCCATGAACGCACATCCCTATCGATGTTCGGCCAAAAATATCGGGCTTTAATTAACCTCAGGGAGGCTCGAACACCTGGGTGTGATATATTGTGCAGTTGATCAAATATCGTTTTCCTGTACTCTTTTGGTACAAATGGTCTAGTAGATCGTGCTGTATTTTCACACCATAATTGTATATCTCTATTAAAGGGGAAAGGTTTTAATTTTTCTTTGATACTTTTTACTTCGTCGTCCTGTACTTGTGCAGCTGCTAGCTCTTGAAGTCAAAGGAAGTCAATTTGCACCGACTTGACGTCCTTTGACATGCAATCTGCCACTATGTTGTCTTGGCCGCGTATGTATGCCATGTCGTTGACATACTCTAAAATGGCGGTCCAATAACGCTGCTGCCTGTCAGATTTTGCACTTAACGGTGACGAAAATGCCAATACTAATGGCATATGGTCGGTGCACAGCGTCGTATTGCACCCTTCTATTATGTGTTTGAAATGCATAACAGCCAAGTATGCGGCGAGAAGCTTACCGTCGTAAGTCGAATACGCTTATTGTGTTTCTGAGAGCTTCTTTGAAAAGAAAGCTATGGGCTTCGGGACGCTGTTCACCATTTGGTGTAGAGCAGCACCTGCTGCGTATTGGGAGCAGTCCGTCACTAATTGCAGCGGTAAATTGTCCGGGGACGGGTGGAGGAGTGTGATTGCTTCTTCTTAAACCTTCTTTGTTGATTCGAACGCTCTCTCCTCGATTTTGCTCCTCTCGATGTTCTTCCATTTCGTCGATTTTATACGATTCACTCATTTAGTTCATATATAGAGTCTTTCAATAAAGTCGCTCGATTTTTAAATGTAAATAAAACAAGTTGTGTATGATATATGCACTCAATTTATTTTAAATTTGAAATTACATTTTATGGCATTAAGTGTGGAGTACTGCAGCTTATAAGGATCAGGCAGTGCTAGACAGGCATTCCCTTCAAAAATAGGATTCTTAAATATTTGGGAGCCTCTTCTTAGGCAAATTTTCAATTTTGTACACCAAATTCTCTCTAATAGGACAATATTCTGAAAAATATAATCATCCTATTAACTTACTCTTTTTGTCCTATCTTCTGCTACTAACTCCTTAGACTTAAAATGCTGAAGCACTCCATATAAAACTAAGCCCTCAACTAAACGATTATACCTATTCTCTCTAAATATATACACAAAACAATAGGGGTGATACAACAACAAATATGAATTAGTTTCATATATCATTTTATTACAAACAAACTAGATTTCTTAAAGAAAGTGATAGTGTAAGAAATCTCAAGCAAGAAAAGTAAAAATGTCTTATGAATAAATATTGAGATTTAGAGTGTACCTGTAAGAGCAAGAGCAAGGATTAGCATGAGTTCAAAATGAACACCGATTCTGATGACTTCATGCCCTCGGCCTTCCCGCCCCTCCCACCTCCCTCCACAGTCCCCAAACGTGGACCTACCTCTCCTCACAGGCCCCCCGGCAAAACTCAGCGAGTCTCCGACACACCACAAAAAGAACCAAAGATGGTCCCTTTCCTCCTCCGTGCCAAGAATGGGGCTAGAGTATTTGCAAACCCCTCCCGGGTTTCCTCTGCCTTGCATGAATCCCCTCTGGACAAATATATCATCCAAGGGGAGTCACGCTGCCTAGGCAATGGCTCCTCCTTGGTAGTGGCAGTGTGGGAACACAATCTCTGCAAAATCCCCATCCTGCAACAGCCTTCCTTCCAGCTCGGGGAATGGGAGGTCACCTGCCGCCAGGCAGATAAAGAAGGATCCTCCCAATACCAATTTGTGAAGGTGGGCCCCCTATCCGAAGACTCCAATCTTGACGAGGTCAAAGCCTCACTTCGGACTCCAGATGAAAGCCTAATAAGTGAAATAGTCTGGATTCACCCCCGTCACCTCCCCTACCACACCACAGGAAAATGGCTACGCCTAAAGGTAAAAGGCTCAATTCCCTCCAAAGTCTATATAGGCCACATTGTCTATACCACCCGGAGCTACCTCCTCCCCATCCTCCGTTGCCCTATGTGCCAACGAATCGGCCACTCCATCAACACATGCCGATCTTCCATACGCTGCTCCCGATGCAGCGGCCCACACCCGCACAAGGATGCCAATACCGGTAATCCCTGCCAAAAACCCTACCACTGTTTCCAGTGTGGAGGCCCCCACAGCCCTAAGTCTATCTACTGCCTCCACAACAAGCAGGCCCAAGACCTCTATGAAAGTCTGTCAGAAGAAGGAAAACCTCTCCCTCAGATTAACGAGCAATTACGGGCTCTTCCCTCCCTCAAGGCTCCCCAAACTCGTCCTGCTCCTCCCATCACCTCGGGGGTCTGCGCAACCTATAACACTGTGCAACCCTCACTCTCCTATGCAAATGCTGTCTCCCACAACAGATTTGCAGCTTTACAGGACCTAGAAGAGCAGGCCCCCCCAACCCAAGATGTAGTAATCTCCACTCCCCCTCCCACCCACCCTGAGCCCTCCAAACCAAGCCAATGCCGTCGCACCACAACCCCTGCCCCAAGTGCCACTCCCACAGACTCCCCTACCAGTAAGGACCAGATGGAACAAACCCCCTCCGTCACGGCAAAGATTCAACATCCACCTCCCTCTACATCCACGAGCAACAACCCTCCGACTAGAAAGACCCCAAAACCCAGCCCCCAAACACATGGTAACCCATCTCCGCCTACAAGAACCACCTTTCCAAAACCCTCAACCCAACCTCAGCAAGCTGCCCCACCTAAAGACCAAGTATTTGGACAGATCATCACCATGCTCATGGATGCTTTCACCCTCTATCAACAAGGGAAAACAGTCCTTAACATCATCTCCTCCCTGTGGCCAACCCTCTCCAACATCCTCTCCACCTTTTTCCCATAATAGACCTCAAAATTTTGTTATGGAACTCCAGATCCATTCTGAGAAAAACCGCCGAATTAAAAAATTATATAGCAAGCTCCCCCCCAGCCATAATTGCCCTCACTGAGACATGGCTCTCACCCAATCTCTCCTTCCACCTGCCGGGATATATAATCCTCCGGAAAGACAGGCACCAAGGGCGGGGAGGTGGTGTCCTCCTGGCCCTCCGAGACAAATATAATTCAACCCCACTAACCCTTCCACAATGGCCCCAAGGTCGCCTTGAAATAGTCGCTGCCAGGGTTGCCACAAATCGTGGATGGATCTCCCAGGCAGTGTGCTATAACCCTGATGGAGCTGCCACTTACCAGGAACTCCACCACTATCTCTCCCACCTCCCTCCCCCAGTCGTCCTCATGGGTGATTTTAATGCCCACCATAGATGCTGGGAACCTGCCCTCCCCCCTCATCTTACTAACCCCTCAGGAAGAGCACTATTCCAAACAATCCTCGCCTCTCCCCAGCTGTCCCTCCTTTCGCCTCCAGGACTACCAACCCGCTATAATGGCCACACAGGAGACTCTTCGGTACTCGACCTCTTCATTGGCGACCCATCACTGCAGCCTTTTGTTGTAGCTACCGGCCCATACATGGGCAGTGACCACCTTCCTCTCTTAGCAACAATCGGCAATATTAACCCTACATCCAACCCAGGCTGTCTACCCCGCTGGAGACTTTCTCCACAGGGTTGGGAAGCTTTTAGAAACAAGCTAGCAGACTCCGACTCCTCCCCCAAGGAACTCGAAGAAGCTGCAGTGCACCTCTCCAACACCATCATAGCGGCTGGTAAAGCAGCATTCAAGCTCATCAGACAGCATAAACCTAGACGCCCCGGAAAGACATGGTGGACCGACGAATGTCTTCAAGCTGTTAAAGCTCGCAGAAAGGCATGGAACTCCTGGAGGAAACGTCCAACCCCGCAACTAGGAGCCGAGTACCGGAGGCTTAACGCCATCTGCACCAGAGTTATCCTCAAGGCCCAAAGGAAATCCTGGAGTTCCCACTGTGCTTCCCTATCTGTGACATCTAATACAGGACGCACATGGGACTTCCTTCACTCAATGGAAGGTCGAAAGGCTAGAGCCCCTCTGCCCCTGACTATCGGTACTTCACCCATCATCACAGAAGCTCAGAAAGCCTCCACCCTTGCTGCTCACTACCAGACCAAAGTTGGTTGCTTTCCACCCCCTCTGCTTGACCCAACGGTGGCTGATTTGATCACAGCCTCGTTTTCAACCCCTGGCATCCCTGAACTCACCCAGAGCTTTACACAGGGTGAACTCCGTACCGCACTGTCCTCCCTTCCCATCGGCAAAACTCCAGGCCCGGACCTAGTACTAAATGAGTTTCTCATCCATGCACCCCCTCACCTAATTCAGACCCTACTCACTATTTACAACTCCAGCTGGCGCACCGGCAAGTTTCCAGCCAGCTGGAAATCCTCCATATTGCTCCCCATACCTAAACCTGGAAAAGACCCCACCAAAGCCTCCAGCTATCGTCCAATAGCTCTGTTATCTGGCATCGGGAAACTCATTGAACGGCTTGTCACAGCTCGACTTACCTGGTGGCTAGAGAGAAACAATTTGCTCCTCCCAGAACAGTGCGGCTTCCGCCCCCGTCGAAGCACCCTTGATGTCTTAGGGCAGATTGAATTCCACATCTGCGACACCTACAGGAAGAAAGGGGTAATGACCACCCTGTTTATCGACCTGGAGGGTGCCTTTGATTACACCTCCCACACAGGAATACTTTACAAGCTTGCTAGGATGGGTATCACAGGCCCTCCCCTTGCTTGGCTCAACTCCTACCTCTCCAACCGCACCTTCAGTGTAGCAGTTGGCTCGACTCTTTCCCCACCGGCCCCTATCCACAGAGGTGTCCCACAAGGCTCCATCCTCGGCCCCCTCCTATTCAATATCCTCCTCTCAGATCTAAGCATCCCAGACCACTCCCACCTCCTCATCTATGCTGATGACATCACGATAATCAGCAAGGCAGCCACTCAAGAAGAGGCAGAGAGCAACCTACAAGAGGCTGCTGAGGCTCTCACAGCATGGGTGACTGCCTGGGGCTTGACCATCAGTGCCCCCAAAAGTGCACTCATGTGCTTCACCCTCAAGAAGCAGGTTACCCTCCCCAGCATCACCATAAATGGATGTCCTGTCCCATATGTCAGGTCTCACTGCCTCCTGGGACTCTGGCTCGATGGCCCCCGTCTCACCTGGTCCCCCCACATCGAACACCTGTTGCTCAAATGCAACAAGAGACTCGATGTCATGAAAAGGGTGGCAGGAGTCCGCTGGGGGGCCAGTCGAGACCTCCTCCTTCACTACTACCAAGCAGCCATCAGAACCAAAATCTCCTACGGAGGCAGCCTCTATGGCTCAGCAGCCCCAACAATCCTCCGCAAGCTAGATCCTATCCAAAACGCTGCTCTGAGGATTGCCATGGGTGCTATGAGATCCTCCCCCGTTACAGCCCTCCATGCAGAAAGTGGCCTACTTCCATTGCACCTCCATAGACAGGTGGCACTATGCCACCAATACCACCATGTCCAGACCCTCCCTCCAGACCACCCCATGGCAGTCATCCATTCCACAGCCGAAGTGGACCAACAATCCCCATCATGGTCTCCAGGAGCACGTAAACCCCTAATGGTCAGAGCACTGCTGGCACACACTGCACTACAGCAGCCTCTACCCCCTCCCTCTAAAATATACTCCCACCCCCCAGCACCCCCATGGATAGACCTCTCCTCCATCTTTGCCCTCAATATTCCAAACCTCCCCCCAAAGAACTCAGCTGGCCCTATAGCTGCAGCCCTGTTTGCCCAACTCAAGCACTCCAGCTATTCCCACCATCTCCAAATATATACCGATGGTTCCCGATCCCCAACCCCTCCCTCGACCGCTGCTGCCATCTACATCCCCTCCTCCAACATATGCCGAATTTGGAGGCTGCCCCCAGAAATAGATATAGTGACTGCAGAAATGTTCGCACTCCGCCAAGCTCTAAGTTTCATAAACACAAACTATACCCCAACCAAAACAGTAATCTTCACTGACTCCCGATCATCTCTGCAACTTCTGCTCTCACACCGCCCAAAGTCATCCACAGCCCTAGCCCACTCCATCCAAAGCATGCTACTATCCCTCAGGTTAGTAGGATGGGCCATCACCCTACAGTGGGTGCCCTCACACTCTGACATCAGAGGGAATGAGATAGTGGATGCTGCTGCCAAGAAGGGTCTGTCCCTAGAGAGCATAACTCCACTACCACCCCCTCTGTCGGTAGCAAAAAAACTGCTCTCTGCTGCCTGCCAATCCCAATGGGATGCCAACCTACAAAACTCCCTCAACACCACCTCCATGGGCAGATACCGCATTGACTCCACCCCACAGCCATGGATCAGGCTACAATCACGGGCCCTAGATGTCGCCCTGACCAGACTTCGCTTAGGCCACACATCCCTCAATGCCCACCTCCACCGCCTAAACCTATCCCCTGATCCATTTTGTCCTTGGTGTCCGAACGTTGAAGAAACAGTGGAACACTTCCTTCTCCACTGCCCCCGCTTCCACTCGCACAGACTAGCCCTGAAACATAGTCTCCGCACCTTAGGCATCCCAACCTTCAATCTGCCCACCCTACTGGCAGCAGCCCCACCCGTTACCCCCCAAACCCGCTCCAAAGTCATCCACCTCACTTGCCTATTCCTGAGGAAGTCTCAACAGCTCTCACGACTATAAAGTGGTGGGACCCATACTACAGGGCACATACGCCGAAAGGCATCAAAGCCCTTAGAAGCCATCATCATCATCATCATCAACAACAAATATGAGATTGGCCTATGAATAGATGCTGTTGACGTCTCTGATTAGTTCCGGATAACTAATATTTCATTAACTAAATCTTTCTATATATATTTGTAGTAATTAAGATTTGGGTAAATAGTTAGACGAGCGGCCCGGCCGATAAGATGTCCTATTTCGTCTGTGTTCCAAAATGTTTCACATTTTTGGAGTACATTTATAGGGGACGGCTCGTGGGGGGGGGGGTAACGATGCGTGGACCCCACTACGATGATCCTGAGTTTCATTCAATTGGGGGGGGGCGTCTGGGGGGCACAGCCCCCCAGTATATAATTCTAATTTTGGTAAATATGTAGATTATCGGCGCGAACGATGGGCCGTACTATTTCGTCCGTGTTCCAAAATGTTTCACGTTTTTTGAGTACATTTAAGTTGACGGCTCGTGTGGGGAAAAACACAATGGGGGTACCACATTACGATGATCCTGAGTTTCATTAAATTGGGGGGGGTCTGGGGGGCACAGCCCCCCAGTATATAATCCTAATTGTTTATAGAATAATAATTTGAAAAGGACTCAAACGCGCATGAATATTCCAACACGGGTGAACGATTATATTTCCCCCCCCCCCATAAATTTTTCGGCCGGGCCGCTAATCTACATATTTACCTTAATTTTTATAATGTCCTGACGTTTACAGAGGTGAATGCTTTAACTACATGTCGAGTGCCATTTATCATTTTGCGAATTATAATAGGGGTTGGGGTATGACGTCAGATGACTCAAACGCGCAAGAATATTCAGACACAGGTGAATGATAATATGGTAATTGTGAAGACTGTGGTCGGATGTGACTCTAGTTTATTTTTGGGGCTAGTTTTCAGTGTTTTTCTGCTATTGCACTGGCCAATCACAGATCTGGATTCAGTTTCATAAATGACCAATCAGAAAGCTATATTTGTTTCAAGGCTTTTTGTGGTTTTTATATTGATCAAAACTTGGTTTTGGTAAAAATGTAGACAAGCGGCCCAGTCTGATTTTTTTTTTTTTTTGTGTAAGAGGATTTTTCTTAGAAATAGTGTCAAAAAAATTAAACTATATAAATCGGCGAGGTTTAGTAGTTTTGAACATATGCAGGTGGGCTGCGAGATTGGTGGTAGAAAGAGTATTTTCATTGTCGTCTATAGACCCCCGAGTTCAAGTGTTAGTTTATTCATGGATGATTTCAGACTGTATATAGAAACTATTGACATGGTTAGTGCAAACACTTTTATCTTTGGTGATTTTAACCTGTGGGTGGATGTTCCTACTGATCGCCAAGCTACTAACTTTGTGGATCTCATGGATTCTTTCAATATGATTAATAAAGTAAATAGTGCAACTTTAGAAGGTGGTCATACATTGGACTTGGTGTTTACTAATAAAGACAGTGATATGATAGAAGGACTGTATGTTGATGAAGTATGCTGTATTTCACCGGTACATAAACTTATTACATTTACTATACCTATCGTTACCAAACAAAGGCTCACAAAAACAATCACATACAGGCCCAAATGGAATTTTGAGCCACATTTGCTAATAACGGAGATTAACAATGAACTAAGTGTAAATAAACATAATAATTGTGTTCATGCTAGAAAAACAGCAGAATGTAGCGCGTGTCTTACAAACTTGTACAACAGTGTTGCGAAAGAAAAATATGAAGATATGTGCCCGGTTGTTCAAAAGGATATAGTTATAGTTGATAGTGCACCATGGTTTAATGCAGATACTCTAAGGACTAGACAGGAAAAAAAGAAATATGAAAGACTGGTGACATAAACGGACACAAGAGGCGAGAGAACAATATAAAAGAGCTCAAAATGCTGAGCAAAAGGTAATAGTGAAGAGAAAACAAGAATATTATAAGACTAAAACAGTGGAGGCTGGATCAGATATGAACAAATTATATGTGATGCTTGACAGCCTAACAGGAAATAAGAAGGGAAACAAATTACCTGAAGGTGTTCCTGACGCAACATTGGCGAATAATTTTTCTGATTTCTTCTGTAATAAAATAAATACTATTGTAAATAATTTTAGTGAAATAGTGATATATGACAGTGTTAGAGCAGAAATTCCTGATTCCAGATTAACTGACTTCACTGTGATAAACTTGAACACTCTAAAATCCATTGTTACAAGGATTAAACAAACTCACTGTGAAAATGATCCTCTGCCAGTGTGTGAAATAGTGCATAGTAATAACTTTGACAAAATTTTAGATATCTTTGTTGACATTGTGAACTGCAGCATAAATGATCATGTATTTCCACAGTCAGAAAAGAAAGCGATCGTAAAGCCGATAATCAAGGGAAGCCTAGACTCGCAATGCTTAAGCTCTTTCAGGCCTGTCTCAAACGTTTCTGTCAAAAGTGATTGAAGGTGTAATCCTTGATCAGATATAGGATCACTTGAGTGTAACACATGCTCTTCCGGACAGCCAGTCAGCATACCGAAGACTTTACTCCATGGAAACAACACTGTGCTCTATGATAAATGATTTACTCGTGTGAATGGACAATGGGAAGTGTGGTATTCTAATTCTGCTTGACCTGAGTGCTGCATTTGACACTGTTGTACATGAGCTGCTATTAAATGACTGTAAAACCATTGGTATTGAAGGTAATGCATTGTCCTATCTGCAAAGTTATCTTACAAACAGAACTTATCATGTGCAGATTCATAGTGAATTCTCTGGAGTTAAGCCTCGTAAGAGGGGTGTCCCTCAGGGAAGTGTATTAGGCCCGATACTTTTTTGCATATATACCATTGAACTTTCAAAAATATTAACTGATCACGGAGTAAGTTTTAAGTTGTTTGCTGATGACACTCAATTCTATCTGACACTGAATGATGTAGTGCATGCTGAGGAGAAAATTAGCAGTCTGTTATGGGATGTTGGAAAATGGATGGAGCATAAACAATTGAAATTAAATGAGCAGAAAACTGAGTGTTTATTGGTTGGCAGAAGAACAGACCTTGGTAGACTAGACATTCAAAGGCTCAGTATTAACGGAAATGACATGGTTGTAAATACTGAAGTGAAGGATCTGGGAGTCCTGGTTGATAGTGAACTGTCATTCAAAAGCCAGATAAATCAGACCGTGAGAATATGTGCCTATCATCTGAGAAACATTGCTTTTGTTAGAAAGTATCTTGATTCAAAAACAACAAAGATGTTAATTCATAATCACGTGATCACTAAACTGGACTATTGCAGTTCTCTGTACTATGGGCTGCCAAACTACTTGCTTCGGAGATTGCAACTCATGATGAATAGAGCAGCACGACTGATAAAGGGTTTGCCAATCCGTGAAAGTATTACTCCAGCCTTAATTGATCTGCATTGGTTACCAATTAAAGCAAGAATAATATATAAACTGTGTGTAATGGTATACCAGGCTTTGAACCATGGAAAGCCTCAATATATGAGACTTATTGGTAGATTTCCATGTAGATACCAATATGTCACTTCGGCATGGCAACATACTACATCAATTGAATGAGCCACGGTGTAACCATGAATTTGGCTTCAGAGCATTTGAAATGAGTGCACCGAGACTCTATAACAAACTACCTGTCAACATGAAAGAAAGTGTCAACATCAAGTCCTTCAAGAAGTCCCTGAAAACACACCTGTTCAGGGAATGTTACAACTTGGAAGATAGCACTGTTAGACAAGAATACAAGTGCTAAATTGTTTGAGGGCGGCCACGACGAGCAATCACATCAGTGAATTGAGCGTGGCCGAGAAACTTCACAACAAGTAAGTAAGTTCACCCGTGTTTGAATATTCATGCGCGTTTGAGTTTTGTTTGAATGCTAGCTGCCGTCATTTTTTTTTTTTTAATCTCAAAATTAAACCCTCCAAAAATGCTGTTTACGTAGGCCATTTTATTTACCAAATTGCTAGAAAATAACCAAACGAAACACTTTGTTTCCCGTACTTAATTGCAGTGGTTATACTTCCGAAATAGCGAAGAGGAAAGCCTATTTATTTTGTGCGTCTGCGCCCTATTCAAAATCTAGCTGACTTGAATCACGTTTTATTTTCGAGCATCTAAATTTGAAGTTAGGGTTCACATCTAATGCTTGGCCACAAATGTCGCATTCACTTTTAATTCGCACTAAATTATGAACATCCAAAAAGGTGTTTAATTTATCTTTATCAGAAACTAGGGTTAATAATTCCGCAATAGCCGACGGACAAAGTTCACAATTCGATGATTATTTTCAAACTGCGTAAAAGGGGAATATTTGACACCCACACTGCTAAAAAACAAGTAGTTCCTTGAAATGATCTAGCTAATTACATTTATATGTATAAAAGAAGGTAACAAAAATAGTAAAATGGGGGAAAAATATATTGAAAAATAAAAATGACTCCGAATGAGGATAATAAAAAGCTATTAAGTAGGGAAAAAAAATTGAAATCAAGCATTTCTGATGTCATACCCCCCACCCCCCAACCCCTATTATAATTCACAAAATGATTAAAGACGCTGACATGATGTAGTTAAAGCATTCACCTCTGTAAACATCATAACATTATAACAATTAGAATTATACACTAGGTTCATTCTGCCCAAATACACTATCATTCATACTGTTCCCAAAACCAGAAAAATCAGGCACAGGCAGCTCACTCACTCATCTACTTATACCAGCCAAATCACTCACCTGTTTATGCAAAAACTCAATCTCCCTTTCAAGATCACCCATACCAGAAACACTCTGCTCAGACTTACTTGCATTCTTCCTTTCACTCTCCGTTGTACGCTTTCTACTCCTCGAGACTAAGACTAGCTCTTTCCCAGACAGATCCATACTATCACACTCAATCTCATCATCATGCACTTTACCTCTCTCTCTACACAATCCATACACCGGATGGCTCACCAGGTAGTCAGGAGGTTCTCTCCATCTCCTTAACTGACTCTGATGAGCCCGCACTCTCTCAGTCATACCGTCATTCAAACTCTCCAAAACATATGTCACCCCATTTTCCCAAACTCTCACAACTCTATAAGGTCCATCAAACTTCTCACTCATCTTTGACACATTCAACCTACCCTTCACTTCTTTCACCTTCAATACTTTTGCACCTAATTCAAATGAACGGAACCTTTCATGTGCCTCACGCCATACACTCTGCTCACTTTCACTCAAACGAAACCTATCTTTCACTCGCCTTTCAAAATTCATCACAAACTGACATGGAGACATTCCAGTTGCACTATGCACAGTTGAATTATACGCCCACAACACTCTCCCCAGACATACATCCCAGTCATTCACTGTCGTACTCATCATTCTCAACATGTCACACAAGGTTCTTATAGTACGTTCAGCCAATCCATTTGAAAACGGTACATACGGAGTTGTTCTCACATGCTCCACACCATTCTCTCTCAACATTTGCTCAAACACTTCTACAAATTCAGGCCCATTATCACTCAGACATCTTCTAGGCTTCCATACACACATAGTAAAGTGTCAATTTTTGCTGATGACACTAAATTGGCAGCTGTAGTCAAAGAGGTTGAGGGTAGCTTTAAAGTGCAGGGTGACTTAAATAAGTTGTTAGCTTGGGCTCAGAAGTGGCAGATGACTTTTAACTTTAATAAATGCAAAGTTATTAACATGGGGAGAGATAATAGGGAATTTAGCTATGAGATGGATGGGTATTGGCTTAATTCAGTTGAAGATGAGAAGGACTTAGGAGTAGTAGTAGATAGGTCACTGAAATTTTCAAAGCAGTGTATTGAGGCAAAAAATAGAGCAAATAGGGTGCTAGGTTACATTAAAAGAAATGTTAGCTACAAGAGTAAGGAGGTCATCCTTAAACTATACAACTCTTATGTCAGGCCACATTTAGAGTACTGTATACAGGCATGGTCATCACATTTTAGACATGATATAAACTTATTAGAGTCAGTACAAAGGAGGGCAACATAAATAATACCATCCCTGAAGCACCTTGAATATGAAGATAGACTGAGGGTATTAAATATGTTTTCATTTGAAAGAAGGTGTGTGAGGGGAGATATGATTGAGCTTTTTAAAATCTTTTCTAGGATGGATAAATTGGATTTCAGCAAGTTATTTGAGTTGGAAGGTAGTAAAAGAACTAGAGGCCACCACTTAAAGATTAAAAAACAGAGGTGCAGACTGGATGTTAGAAAATATTTTTTCACTAACAGAGTGGTGGATTATTGGAATAGTTTGCCACCTGAGACTGTAGACAGCCCAAACTTGAATGTTTTCAAGCGCAGATTGGATGATATTTATGGGGATGGAGGGTTAATTTCTTACTTTTTGGTATGTGGATATGTTTCTTGACTCATTCCTGTGGATGCAGTTTCTTTTTATTGTATATTTTGGGGGACTTTGATTTTTTTTTTGACAGACTCCTATGGAGGCTTTAAATTATATATTGTAGATGCATGGTTGGACATTCCTATATATTGTTAAATTGTATATTGTAGATGCATGATCTGACAAAATCCTATGGATGCATTATGTGGGTGGGATTTGACGGATGCGGATGATCTTTGATAGGCCCTTGTGGCTTTTGTCATCCGTGAAATTATGTTATGTTATATTATAGTTAAAAACAACTGCTCAACCACACGCGCAACAGTCACACTCCTTTTATCTCACACAGGCAGTGCATACACAAACCTACTTTTATGATCAACCATAACAACCATACCAACATTCCCAGCACTTGTACGCGGTAAAGACACAATCAATCACTACCAATTTAAACGGTTCTTTCGCATCAACTTTCAACATCGGTGGTTTCACTTGCACACCTTGCACCTTTCGCTTCTGACACCTTTCACACGTAGTTGCAACATCATTCACAACAGTTCTCAGAAACGGATGGAACACACGCTCCTTCATACACTCCCACAGCTTAAACTTACCCATATGCCCATAATTATCATGCACAACCTTCACCAGACCAATCATACCAAATAAGGACATCACAGTTACATACATATCATCACCACCCTTCACATGCCTCACAAAATATACAACATCCATACAAACAACAAAATCCTTAGCATACCTTTTAAAATCACTTAAACACTCTGGCCATTCATTCAAATCAACACACGTCATTACACACCTTTTCAACTCACTAACAAAAGGACACATCTCTTGCATCTCTAGAATATCATCATCACTTAAAATCTCATTCTCATCATCCATGACCAACTCAATCATACCGCAAAACTTGACAACATTCTTTGCACACTCATTCAACCTCATCACCTCATATTCACCTTTCATAAGACAATCCTTATCAGCATCCAAAGACAAATCATTCAATCTCATAAAGTCTACACCAAGCAATAAACAACACGGCATTTGCTCATCCTTCAGAATCACAAAGTCATGCTTCACATTCACACCATTACCCAAACTCACTTCAGACTAACCTGTTCCCATGCCACTATCATGCCATTCCCTAATCCACTTATCCGTAACTTCACAGGTTTATGCTCGCAACATCTAAACTCATCATACTTACTCAGAATCCTCTCATTCACTAAAGACACTTGCGCTCCAGTATCAATCAAACCACAGAACAACCTTTCACCAACTTTCACTCTCGCTTCCATCATATCAGGTCCACCATGTTCGCAATACACAGAAGGAACAAGTACACCAACATCAGCACTGATATCCACACTGTCATCAACTCCCATATCATCACTCACCACACACTCGTCTTCATCCAGATAATCATTCTTCTCCCTCATATACATGCCAGATGGGCTCTATAAAAAAAAAAAAAAAAAAAAAATCTCCCTCATATACAAACAATTTTCAATCACCCAATTGTAGTGCACACCGCTCAAACATTGCAGATGTACCACATTAGGATTCAAACCCTTCATCTTCTCATCCTTGTACACTATCAGCCTCTCACCACCAAAGTGCACATAAACAATCACTCCATACAAACGACTCACTACAATCAACACTTCCTGAAACGTCGGGACCCCTTGCATACACATCACTCTCAATTCTTTCATGAAGTTCCGCACCCTTGACATACCAATGCTTTCAGGCTTCCTACATACTTCACTCATTACCCCTTTCCTTAAGTCATCTACACTATCGGGCACTCTCACATCTACTCCATCACTCTTCAAATCTTGCAAACCATTCCATACACTCTCAAACAAGGAATCACCACCACTCTTACTCTCCTTTCCATTCATAATCCCTTTCGGCAAATACTCAGGATCACTCACTCCACACACATTTTCATCATTTGTACCAGGATACCTTGACATCAAATCAGCCACTTCATTCCGTTCACCAGGCACATAGTCAAAGTCACTCAAATCTTCCAAAGTCCTTGCAATCCTACTATCAGCCCACTTCATACGCTGCAGATACACAAGAGGTTGATGATCTGTTTTGATCACAAACCTCACACCATACAAAAATGGACACAACACTTTCAAACAATATCTTATCGCAGCCAGCTCTCGTTTCACAGTCGAATACTTTCGTTCTGCAACATTCATAGCCTTGGATACATACCCAATTATTTGCCTGACATTCTCTCCATTCAAACGCTGCTCTTGCATCAGAAAACCTCCCATACAATACCCACTCGCATCTGTATACAATTCAAGCATTTTAGCATTTACACTATAATCTGGGTAAGCCAATTCAACATCTTCAGCCGCTGCCTCATTCATCTTATCATTCCACTTGACAACCGTACTACCTTTCTTGCCCATCCACTCAGTCAGAGGCTTACTCACACCAGAACAATCACATATAAACTTTCGATGGAACTCAATCAAACCCCAAAACGACTTCAGTTGCTTCACAGTCCCTGGTTTAGGAAACATTCGCACCTTCTCAACATACTTCGGTGATTTTTGCAACCCATTCTCACTCACCATATGCCCAAGGAATTCCACTTCTTTCGCAAACCAAAAGTCTCAGTCATAATCAAAATATCATCTATAAACGCAATCACATTCTTACTCGCAAACTTACTCAACACAACATTCATTGCCCGCTGGAAGGCTCCGGGAGCATTAGCCAACCCAAAGCTGAGGTTCCGGAACTGGTAATGCCTCTTTGAGGAAGAGAAGGCAGTTACCGGCCGGCTCTCGTAAGCAATGGGCATCTGGTAATACCCCCGTACCAGATCCAGCTTCGTAAACCACTCCATCCCATGCATACTATACACACACATCGGAAACCTTTCTTTCACAGTCCTTTCATTCACCTTTCTATAATCCACACACAGACGCAATCTTCTATCCGGCTTACGTACAGGCACAATTGGACTATTCCATGCACTCTCGCTCTCTTCAATCACCCCCAATTGCTCCAATTCCAAGCACTGCTCCTCAATCTCATCAGCAACTGGACCTGGGAAATGCCTTGGCCACTGATATATTGGGGAGTCCTCCTTCAGGACAATCTTGAATTCCGGGAGCTTTGCAACCCTGAAATCCAGATCACCCTTACTGAGGGCTTCCTTTCGTTCAAATATCATTTGATACACATCCTCCCTTTCATACTCAGTTAAGCATCCATCCAATTCCACCATGCTCTTCACTTCATTATACGTCCATTCACATGTCTTTTCACCTGCAACATGCACCCTGACATCCGTACTATCATTCATACCTACCTCATTGACAGTGGAGAGGTGACCCAGTACATCTCCGACTTGGATTCCCCTCACCTGCCCTTTCACACTGGGGTCCGCCTGCACACATACAAAAAGATCATTCATTCTCATCAAGCCATCAAACACACAAGCAACACGCATCCTTTCCATCCAATATCACATTGTTCTCACCCACATTCAAACTAACATCCTTACTCCAACTCACTCTAACAGACACCTTTCACAAGCCTTACATTGTCCATAGCAGTCACCTCAATACCAGTAAACACACTCCTCAAAACGCTACCATCTTTTCCTACATACAACTTATACACCTCATTTTTACCAATCTTTCTCTCAATCTGATCACTCGCAGGATGCACAACAATACGATTCATTTTCATAAAATCATACCCCAAAATCACACCATACTCACTACTCACCTTATCAATCACAGAAAATTCACATTCATTCATCATCATACCATGCTCACACATTACTCACACTCATGCACCCAGAGGATACTTCAGCAGGTACCCTCTTACCATTCAGTTTCCCGCTTCAGACTTCCCATTCACACCTTGCGCTCTCAGTCTAATCCAACAGTTTTCACTTGAATGTCCTTCTATCGCACAATAGCTACATACATTCCTCTGGTCACGACACATCCTTGAATAATGACCAGCCTTTCCACAATTACCACATGCATACTTCACACTCCCCCCAGCAGTTGCTCCACCATTCAACCTCGGACAATCTTTCTTCAAATGGCCTATTTCTTTGCACTCGAAGCACTCTTTCACACTTTCCTGGCAATCCTTTATCATATGCCCTTTCTTACCACACCCAAAACATGCACCAGATGTCCATCTACATTCTGCAAACATATGACCTTTCCTTCCACACCGACGACATTCCACAATCTTTCTCCCACCATTCGATCTCTCGTTTGCTGGGACATACCTCGGTTTCTCTCTCATATATCCATTCCCACGCTTGAAATTCATCTGCCCCCTTCCATTCGACCATCCTCCATTTACCCATCCATTCTGCCGGCCCAGGAAGTTCGACATCACTCCAGCTGGTGCAGCCTTCAGGGCATCCCTGTAGCTGACAAACTGCTGGGGTGGATGAAAGCTCCTGGGCTTCTTACCCCCAACATTCACACTGTACCATCCATCCTCTTCTAGATCGCTTTCATCATCAAATCTTCCAGCTTCTAACAGTTCCAACACATCCTCCCACATCAACCGTTCACCTGTCAGTCTCACTCTCTCCTTTCTCTTTCCACTCAGCCATTCACTCACCTTTCGCGGGATCGTGTCCAAAAACTTCCTCATCAGTGGTTTACATTCATTTACATCATCATCACCATACCTCGTTCTTGCCATACTCTCAAGTCTATGTGCATACATGTTCACACTTTTACTCTTTCCCATTCGAGCCTTCTCAAATTCATTTACCCTTTTATACTTCACACTCTCTTTCATTCGTTTCACCTGCCCAATCAATCTCTTCTTCACTACATCGTACTTTGGCTCTCCCACACTCATTATCACTCGCAAGAACTCCAACACTTTCCCAGCCAAACAATCTCCCAGAACACTCACCCAGTGACCCTTGTTCTGCGGGTACTTGAGCTTGCAGTACCGCTCAAAATCCCCGAAGAACTCATCCATACTCTTTCCCCCATGCAATCTAAACTTATCAATCCTTGTCACTTTCCTAATCAAAATTCCTTTCCCCACACTCTTCCCTCTCGCCTTCCTATCCTTAACCTTAGAACCATGCTTACTTCCTCTTACTTTCCACTCTCTTCCATTCACCCCTTCTCCTACCACTCAAAGTATCTTCTTTAGACTCAATCATACTGCCAACCATTCCATTTAGCGGAGTCCCTGTCATCATGTTATATGGGTCCTGCATCCGTCGGTCTGTCTGATCCTGTCGGTCTCCCATTTCCTTCTTCATCCTATCAGTCTTTTCATTCATCCCTTTCATTTCTTTCTCCATTCCCTCAATCATTCAACAGCAACATTTCACACTCCTCTTCTTTCTTTCTCAACTCCAGTCTCAATCGCACTACTTCTTCATTCAAAGTTTCCGCTACAGCCATTGTTGCCAAGTTAGTAAAAAAAATAGGAGGAGGGAAAAATCAATCAAACTAATTGTCACGCTAATTGGGTATGGACTGCAATCCAATCCCGTCACGCTCCCGGTTTTGAAGTCTCACATTCCTATTCGGGCGCCAAATGTAGTGGGCTGAAAATCTAAACTAACCCCCAATCGATCCAACCCGCTTCCTACACTATCCGGACGTGAGAAATCGAAGGAAAATGAAACGGATTGTACATACAGTCCCTTTACCTACAAAAAAAAATGTACAAAATATCTACAATAGAGAGGGGCGATTATATTGGAGATCTTACTTTTCAAAAAAAATACAAAAAAAATCTAATATATATGAAATAAAAAAAATAAATAAGTCCCACTTATAAATATTATTAATCGATCCTAGGAACAATAAGAATCAAACAACCCAAATAAAATTTGGGTTACTACAGTCAATGAACAACAAAGATGGGCTCACGTTATACAGTCCCTTTACTTACAAAACTTTTGTATTCAAAAATTGCGCCTCCGAGCTTGGACTAAGATAGGTAACCTTGTTAGAGTTGTGTGGCTCTAATAAGCCCTCCTTTGTTAAAGCTAAACTATTTTATACACAATCAAATAGGACAGAACATGGCCTGGAACCCTTGTCCTATACTAATGGCCTTTGGTATAATAATAATAATAGTTATAGCTTCAATTACAGGGGTAATTTACAAGTACTTGCCTTTTTATCTTTCCAAATTATGGCGCTTGGAAAGATAAAAAACATTTTATTAAACATGCTAATCAATAAAAAAACAAACAAACATAAACCAAACCCATTCCCACTCACACACACATCCTTACAGAGGGAGGGAGAGGGTACTGAGAAAAGGGGTGAGAGAATGGCCCTTTTTACACACACTCACATTCGCTCCACCACAACTCTACCCACCCGTCTGACGTAAGTATTAACGATTATTTTGAGCGTTGGCTGGTTGTTGGGTATGGCTCACCGCGGGGATAACACTGCAATGACCCTGAGTTTCAATTCTTGCCATAAAATTCTTTGATTTCATCTCTAAAAAAGTAACAATGAAAATTAGCCCGAAAAAAAATAGGCCTACGATCCGCCCATCGTCTTCACAATTACTGTTTGTTCGTTACCTATTCAACGTTTTGGTGCTATTTTTTCTCGAAGCCCATGGGCCGTGTAGTGGGGTTTTGGAGGGTTCGAATGAGAAACAAAGAGAATTTTCATTGTTTCGGTGGCAAATCAAAATCGAGAAACCCTCCTCGCAGCGATAAAAAAGTGGATTTTGCCGGGCACGACAGTCGTATCTGATGGATGGGCAGCCAATTCAAATAAATCTGTCATCTGAAGGATATGAACATCTTACCGAATTCTGGCTTGCTGCCGTTAAACTCTACCCACCCGTCTGATATAAGTATTAACGATTATTTTGACTGTGAGTTTCAATCCATTGGGGGGGGGGTCATAGAATGCTTTGAGGATAATTTTTTTAATCAATTTGTTAATGAGCCAATGAGGGGGGACAATATATTAGATTTAGTAATTTCTTACAGTGATCATTTAGTTCAAGAATTGACTGTTGGGGAAGCATTGGGAAATAGTGACCATCAAATAGTCCTATGTATAGTACTCATAGGTCAGGAAAAGAGGTGTTTACTAACATTTGTGTGGATCGGAGGATGATAAAAGGACTAATAGGTGATTTAGATACTACCAAGGCCTCCGGCCCTGATAATATTCATTCTAGGATACTTAAAGAAGGGGTAGAAAGTATCTCAATAGCTCTGGACAAGTTATATACTAGGTCATTGGAATATGGAGAAATACCCGATGATTGGAAGAGAGCGAATGTAGTTCCCATTTTCAAGAAGGGTAGTAAAGAGGATCCAAATAATTTTAGACCGGTTAGCCTAACTCCTGTAGTCTGTAAAATTCTTGAGAAAATAGTTAAAAAAGGGATTTGCCAACATCTAGAGAGGGAGGGGTTAATCAGCGATGCTCAACATGGGTTTAGATCAGGTAGATCATGTTTGACTAACTTACTAGACTTTCTGGAGTTTGTAACAGATCAAGTAGATAAGGGAGAGAATGTAGATATAATTTACTTAGATTTTAGTAAAGCATTTGATAAGGTACCACACAGGAGACTAGTTCATAAATTAAAAATGATTGGGATATGTGGGGGTGTTTCAAATTGGATAGCTGAGTGGCTGAAAGACAGGAAGCAAAGGGTAGTGCTAAATGGTGTAAAGTCAGAGTGGAGGGATGTTATCAGTGGGGTTCCTCAGGGATCAGTTCTTGGTCCATTATTATTTGTCATCTATATAAACGATCTTGGGGAGGCAGTTAATAATAAAGTGTCAATTTTTGCGGATGATACCAAATTAGCAGCTGTAGTTAAAGATATTGATGATAATTTTAAAGTGCAGGGGGACTTAAATAAATTGTTATCCTGGGCACATAAGTGGCAAATGACTTTCAACCTTGATAAGTGCAAAGTTATTAACATGGGAAAAGATAATAGAGAATTTAACTATGAAATGGATGGGCATTGGCTGAGCTCAGTAGAGGATGAGAAAGATCTAGGAGTAGTAATAGATAAGTCATTAAGGTTTTCTAAGCAGTGTATTGAAGCAAGAAATAGGGCAAATAGAGTGCTGGGTTTTATTAAGAGAAATGTCAGTTACAAAAGTAAGGAGGTTATTCTTAAACTCTATAACTCTTATGTTAGGCCACATCTAGAGTACTGTATACAGGCATGGTCCCCACATTTTAGACACGATATTAACCTTCTTGAGTCAGTGCAACGGAGGGCAACAAAGATTATTCCTTCCCTGAGGCACCTTGAATATGAAGATAGACTGAGGGTATTAAATATGTTCTCGTTCGAAAGGAGGTGTGTGAGAGGGGATATGATTGAGCTGTTTAAAATTTTTTCCGGGATAGATAAATTGGATGTTAGCAAGTTTTTTGAGTTAGATGATGGAAATCGGACTAGAGGTCACCACTTGAAAATTAAAAAGCAAGGGTGTAGGTTGGATTTAAGAAAATATTTTTTCACCAATAGAGTGGTAGACTTCTGGAACAAATTGCCGCAGAGGGTAGTAGGTAGTCCAAATCTAAATGTATTTAAGAGTAGGTTGGATGAGTTTATGGGAAGGGAAGGTTGTGATGGTTCCTAAGTTTTGTATATATTAATATTGTTTGTATATATCTATAGCTGCATGATTTAGTTCTTGACAAGCCTTGATTGGTGATACCCTTGTTTCTGGATGCAATCCTCTGGATGTAGTTTTCCTGGGAGTTTGGGTGCCTTGAAAAAGAGGCCGCTTGACTCAGATGACCTATGATGAGCCCTTGTGGCTTTTGTCATCCGTTATATTATATTGTGGGGGACTTTGATTTTGTCTTCCCCTGGTGATGGTGCTTTTTGTGGGTGGGTTTTGACGGAGGCGGATGACCTTTGATAGGCCCTTGTGGCTTTTGTCATCCGTGTAATTATGTTATGTATGTTATGTAAATAGTTCATTTTAACTTGGGAATTGAGAAGGGTAAAATAACCGTGAATGCTGTAAAAATTCCAAATTTTCATAAGGGAGATTATGTAAAACTCCGAAGCTTGCTAAATTTTGTAGACTGGGATGTAGAATTCAGAGGTAAAAATGCTTATGGGATGTGGGATACTTTCAAGCATATAATAAATGTAGTCCAAGAACAATGTATCCCAATGAAGGCCATTAGGAACAAAAGTAGGAAACCATTATGGTGGAATCAGGAGATAGCTAGAAAAATTTCAGAGAAGAAAAGGGCATATAAAAAATTACAGGTAGAAAATAATATTCAAAATTTAAGTGACTATAGAATGGCTAGGAATGAGTTAAATAAGATTATAAAGAAGAACAAAAGGGTATCAGAAATTAAATTAGCTCAGGATAGCAACAAAGATCCTAGAAAGTTCTTTAGTTACTATAAAATTAATAATAAGTCTGGCAGAGTTAAAATAGGGCCTATCAAATATGAAAGGGTTGTGAGAGAAACTGATGAGGAAATAGTTGAGGTACTAAATGGTCATTTTGCATCAGTATTTACAAAGGAGAAACTAAATAGTCTTATGTATAGTACTCATGGGTCAGGGAAAGAGGTGTTTACTACCATTAGTGTGGATTGTAGGACGATAAAAGAACTAATAGGTGAGTTAGATACTACCAAGGCCTCCGGCCCTGATAATATCTATTCTAGGATACTTAAAGAAGGGGTAGAAAGTATCTCAATAGCTCTGGAGAAGTTGTATACTAGGTCACTGGAATATGGAGAAATACCCTATGATTGGAAGAGAGCGAATGTAGTCCCCATTTTCAAGAAGGGTAGTAAAGAGGATCCAAATAACTTTAGACCGGTTAGCCTAACTCCTGTAGTCTGTAAAATTCTTGAGAAAATAGTTAAAAAAGGGATTTGCCAACATTTAGAGAGGGAGGGGTTAATCAGCGGATGCTCAGCATGGGTTTAGATCAGGTAGATCATGTTTGACTCACTTACTAGACTTTCTGGAGTTTGTAACAGATCAAGTAGATAAGGGAGAGAATGTAGATATAATTTACTTAGATTTTAGTAAAGCATTTGATAAGGTACCACATAGGAGACTAGTTCATAAATTAAAAATGATTGGGATATGTGGGGGTGTTTCAAATTGGATAGCTGAGTGGCTGAAAGACAGAAAGCAAAGGGTAGTGCTAAATGGTCTAAAGTCAGAGTGGAGGGATGTTATCAGTGGGGTTCCTCAGGGATCAGTTCTCGGTCCATTATTATTTGTCATCTATATAAACGATCTTGGGGAGGCAGTTAATAATAAAGTGTCAATTTTTGCGGATGATACCAAATTAGCAGCTGTAGTTAAAGATATTGATGATAATTTTAAAAGTGCAGGGGGATTTAAATAAATTGTTATTTCAACCTTGATAAGTGCAAAGTTATTAACATGGGAAAAGGTAATAGAGAATTTAACTATGAAATGGATGGGCATTGGATGAGCTCAGTAGAGGATGAGAAAGATCTAGGAGTAGTAATAGATAAGTCATTAAGGTTTTCTAAGCAGTGTATTGAAGCAAGAAATAGGGCAAATAGAGTGCTGGGTTTCATTAAGAGAAATGTCAGTTACAAAAGTAAGGAGGTTATTCTTAAACTCTATAACTCTTATGTTAGGCCACATCTAGAGTACTGTATACAGGCATGGTCCCCACATTTTAGACACGATATTAACCTTCTCGAGTCAGTGCAACGGAGGGCAACAAAGATTAGTCCTTCCCTGAGGCACCTTGAATATATAGATAGACTGAGGGTATTAAATATGTTCTCGTTCGAAAGGAGGTGTGTGAGAGGGGATATGATTGAGCTGTTTAAAATTTTTTCCGGGTTAGATAAATTGGATGTTAGCAAGTTTTGGGAGTTAGATGATGGAAATCGGACTAGAGGTCACCACTTGAAAATTAAAAAGCAAGGGTGTAGGTTGGATTTAAGAAAATATTTTTTCACCAATAGAATGGTAGACTTCCTGAACAAATTGCCGCCGAGGGTAGTAGGTAGTCCAAATTTAAATGTATTTAAGAGTAGGGTAGATGAGTTTATGGGGAGGGAAGGTTGTGATGGTTCCTAAGTTTTGTATATATTAATATCGTTTGTGTATATTTTTATAGCTGCATGATTTAGTTCTTGACAAGCCTTGATTGGTGATACCCTTGTTTCTGGATGCAATCCTCTGGATGTAGTATTCTTGGGAGTTTGGGTGCCTTACAAAAAGAGGCTGTTTGACTCGCATGACCTATGATGAGCCCTTGTGGCTTTTGTCATCTGTTATATTATATTGTGGGGGACTTTGATTTTGTCTTCCTCTGGAGATAGTGCTTTTTGTGGGTGGGTTTTGACGGATGCGGATGACCTTTGATAGGCCCTTGTGGCTTTTGTTATCCGTGAAATTATGTTAACCTTCTCAAGTCAGTGCAACAGAGGGCAGCAAAGATTATTCCTTCCCTGAGGCACCTTGAGGTCACCACTTGAAAATTAAAAAGCAAGGGTTTAGGTTGGATTTAAGAAAATATTTTTTCACCAATAGAGTGGTAGACTTCTTGAACTAATTGCTGCGGAGGGTAGTAGGTAGTCCAAATTTAAATGTATTTAAGTAGGTTGGATGAGTTTATGGGGAGGGAAGGTTGTGATGGTTCCTAAGTTTTGTATATATTAATATTGTTTGTATATATCTATAGCTGCATGATTTAGTTCTTGACAAGCCTTGATTGGTGATATCCTTGTTCCTGGACGCAATCCTCTGGATGTAGTTTTCTTGGGAGTTTGGGTGCCTTAAAAAAAGAGGCTGTTTGACTTGGATGATCTATGATGGGCCCTTGTGGCTTTTGTCATCTGTTATATTATATTGTGGGGGACTTTGATTTTGTCTTCCTCTGGCGATAGTGCTTTTTGTGGGTGGGTTTTGACGGATGCGGATGACCTTTGATAGGCCCTTGTGGCTTTTGTCATCCGTGAAATTATGTTATGTTATGTTATGTAAAACAAAAAAAGCATTTGATCTGGTCCCACATTAGGCTCTAATGTACAAACTCACAAAATCTGGTGTAACAGGAAGACCATTAACTATTCTAGTCAATTATCTTAAAAAACGCTCATTTAAATCTCCATTGTAGAATTCTTATCAGGCAGCTTTAATTTTGTTAGAGGAATACCACAAGGTTCAATATTGTCACCTATTCTATACACAATATTCAACAATGACATGCCTCAATTAATAAACTGCAATATATCCTGTTTTGCAGATGATCAGGCAATATACACTAATGGGAACACACTACAGCAAGCTGAAGAAAATCTTCAAAGAGCCGTTAATAAAATAAAAGATTTCTGTGACACATGGGGAACTACAATTAACATTAATAAAACTAAACTAATGTATTTTACAAATCAAAGAATACTTAGAACACCATTTATATCAATAAATAACCAAAGAATAAAAGATGTTAAAGAAAATAAATTTCTAGGTCTTTTTTTTGATGCACCTTACTTGACCTGGAAATTTCATATAAATTACCTCGTATTAAATTGCCAAAAATGCCTGAATATACTAAAATCTTTCAGTAAATTATCATATGGAGCTAACCGAAAGTCATTACTTATATTTCTCAAGGCATATATTATCAGCCAGATACAATATGGATTTGAAGTTTATGATTCCGCCTGCCAATCTTTAAAAAATCTCGAGTTAGGCCTAGGCTTATTGTTATTTCCCATATTTCGGGCCTGGCTACCTAATCGTATAGCATTTGTTATCTTGATCTGTTCCAAGTCGATACTCAAATCACTTACTAGCATATTTTTAATTTTCTCAATATCCTCATGCTTCCTAACAGCCGTATCATTACTGTCTGACTCTACCATGCCAGTGAACATCACATTCTTTGCTCTTCTCTATCTTTAATATTAGCCCATTCTCTCTGTACTTTTGTTTCAATGTTATCATCTAAGCATCTAGTAATTTCATCAGATACCAAATTCTCAATTACAGCATCCTGCTGGATGACTCTTTCCTCTAACTTTTCTATCCTCCTGGAATTTTCATCAACCTTCTGTCTAATTGGGCCTATCTGTTTCAGGATCTCCTTAAAGACTATCTTATAGTGGTTAAAGTCACAATAGTATGACATATTCTGGATTTGGCTAGCTAATTTGCTGAACATTTGATAAGAATCAACGGACATATCTTCACATCTTGCATGGTACCAGTAATTGCAGTAATCACAATACAAGCCATCACTATTTTTATCTCTGTTTGTCACAAACTCCTCACAATGTCTACAAACATCCCGAGCTCTAGAACTACTTGAGGCTCCATTTTTATTTTTATCAACAAGATCCAGTGTCGGTTTCCCATTCGCATTTCCAGTCAATTTATTTTGTTCACCTCTATTATTATCCTTGTCTTTCTTTCCAGATATCGGCGGCATGTTATTATCTTCATTTATTCTCCCAACTAAAACAAATTAGGCAAGATTTATAGTAGACAATTCCAATAATAACAGGAAGCATGCGAAACATGTCCTTCTCTGTGCTTAATATAGGTTGCTTCCTCTATATAGGTTTACCTTATCTCCACCTTTCACTATTATAATTGAGCCACACTTCTTTTAAATGAGACCACGATCTATAGAAAAGTCTATTAAATTGACTGAGGAATTAACACAAGTCATATTGAAGTCAAACAAACCGCATTCACAGGAATCGTGCTCTTTTAACTGCTCAGTTTCAGGGTTGCCAATGTTTGAAATAAGGTTGAATTAAGGGTTGCCACTGTGTGAAATTAATGGTTTAGTTTTACAAAAATAGTTAAAGGAAACATATAAAGTTGAATACATTAGTAATTATAAAGAAAATCAATGCATTACTAAATAATATAATTAAGTAGAAGTTCAGGCATTTACTAAATAACAAAGAAGAAAGGAAAAAAACAAAATAACAAAACAAATACAACGCTGTGATTGGCCCCCTTTGAAGCTACCATCTGACCTCATAAGGCCTAGATTGTAGCCCCTAAATTGAAGTATTACCGAAGTTGGAGCTAAGGAAGAACTTCGGTATGCAGTACAGGAGTTAGAGGATGATGTAAACCTGAAGATTGGTGGCACGACCGATGGGACGCAAAATATTTCGTCCCTGTTCCAATATGTTTCACCTTTTTTTAGTAAATTCAAGGGGATTACTCATGGGGGAGATATCACTGAGTTTCAATAAATGGGGGGCTAGCCACCCAGTATATAATCATAATTGTTTATTAAATAATGTTCCAATGCTTTTTTAAAGTTTTATTTAACCAAATGCACATAAATATTCATGCATGGGGGAACAAAATATAAACGCAATTTAGTGTCGTTTCAACTGAACCCCCCCGTCCCTTTTTGGGGGTGCACCACTGATTTTCAGGTTTACCAATGATGAATGTATAGGAATTAATAGGGAAGACATAGAGTATGGGTTAAAAAAGGTTAAAAAAAAATCATAAGGCTATGGATGAAGAAAGGATAGTTGGTGAATTTCTAAAATATAGGGGAGAAAGATGAAGGAATTATTGACAACCCTATTTAATGATATGCTAGTGAATGGATTGGTGCCTGAGGATTAGCAGAAAAGTTACTTGTACTTGTTACTTATGGTCTTTGTTTAACTGGTCCCATTCCACCAAAGGTGCTCTATAGAACCCTCAGGCTAATTCGCATCAAGCTCATATTTTTATACTGCATATAGTTGCTTAGTGGTTGAATCCTCCATGTCATAACAGTCAGAGAACAAAAAGGTCTACAGCTTGTTCTTGAATGTTTTCCAGTTGTCTGATGTTAGGTGGGAGGCTGTTATAAAGCCTTGGAGCAGCCGATCTAAAACTTCTGAATCCAGTACTTAGTAGTACTCTAGGTTCCACCAGTGTGAGACCTGTAGTAACTCGGCTGTTATAAAGCCTTGGAGCAGCCAATCTAAAACTTCTGAATCCAGTACTTAGTAGTACTCTAGGTTCCACCAGTGTGAGACCTGTAGTAACTCGACGAGTACTGATCCCACTCTTTTGATGGGTGGACAACATGCAAAGACTTCCTCAAATACAATGGACATCCAGTGAGGAGCACTTGATGGGTTAAAATGCAAATTTTATATTTAATTCAAACTTTGATAGGAAGCCAGTGAAGCTCAATTAGTACTGAGGTAATTTGTTCACGAGGTGAAATTCCTTTAATTAACTTTACAACTCTATTTAACAAATTCTGCAATTTTCTAAGCTGAGTCTTAGGTAAATTACAATAATTAATTCTACTAATTACACAATTTATCACTAATTTTATTAGAGAACTTTTATCTATATATTTTTTAATATATGCAATATTCCTCAAATGGTAACTGACTATCTTGACCACATTACTTATTTGGATAAACATGAAGATCGGCGTCCTGCCGGGAAAAGTGTATTTTCTTTGCATGTATGTTTCGTTCACCTGCGCATGCATATTAATGTGTGTTTGATTAAATAAAAATGTTAGAACATTATTCTATAAACAATTATGATTATATACTGGGGGGGGGGGGGCTGTGCCCCCCAGACCCCCCCAATTGATTGAAACTCAGGATCATCGTAGGGAGGTCCCCCTGAAGTGGTAACCTCCCCCATGAGCAGTCCCCTTGAATTTACTCCAAAAAGGTGAAACATATTGGAATAGGGACAAAATATTTTGTGTCCCCTCATTCATGCTGCCGATCTTCATGTATACCCTTATTTGAGCATTGAATGTTAGATTACAGTCTACAAGTACCCCCAAATCACAAACCTTTTCAGAAATATGAACTGAGGCCTCATTTATAATAAAATTGATATTACCTAAATTCTTAATTTTCTCCTTACTACCCACAATCAGATACTCAGTTTTATTCTGGTTTAACTTTAATTGTTTGTAATCCATCCACTCTTGTACACTTAAAAGAATACCATTTAGTGTTGTCATAGAGTCATCAATATTTTCAATAGCAAAATAAAACTGAGTATCATCAGCGAAAAACTTTATACAAAGACTATATGGCTCGAGAACCCTTGATAAACCTATTGAATATACACAGAAAAGAACAGGGCCCAACACACTTCCCTGTGGGACACCTCTATCAAGTCTTTCAAGTGATGAAAATGAATCAGCAATTTATACATAATATTTCCTCTCAGTTAAGTAATCTTTTATAAAATCCGGAGCCGTATCAATAACTCCCACAGACCTCAAGTCATCAAAAAGTAAATCATGCAGCACAGTGTCAAAAGCAGCACTCATATTGAGTAGGACTAAGATGGCACATTTACCATCATCAATTATTTCCAATAGGTTACTGACCACTGAGCACATTGCCTTGATTATCTTGATCGAGGCAATGCTTAACCTGCACTTTATATGACTGAAATTTTTCTTTCTCGCGGATATGTTCAGTTCCGAACATGCGTGGCATAACTACTTGTTTGGGGGCTGGTGTGGAACTTTGCCAAAAACTGTTCATGGATATTGAGAAGTTTGTTGAATTCCTCAGCCACTGCTCTCTCTGACCAATCTCTCAGTAAAATGTTAATGCACTCTTCCAGCATGATTCAACTGCAAGTGAAAAAATCTTAAGTTTTCTATGTTGTGTATCTTTTGATAGAGGGAGAAGAAGAAACAGGTGGACCAAATGAAGTGTGGGTAAAAAGAAAAGATACCTAAGGTTTAATTAAAGGACCTGGTGCAAGAAAGATATTGGTAGTGAGAATTTATTGAGGCTTGAGACATCCTCTGAGATTGTAGAGGAACTTGGTCAATAATGATAATATTGGTATGATGCTTTTCAAGGCCATGAGCCTTCACAGAGCACCTGTCTATCAACTAAGACAGGTCTTGAAGGAATGAATGTATGGCAGTAAGCAAATCATTCAACATTCTAGGGACAACCACAGAGAAAGTGCAATCATCTGGGCAACACACATGAATATGAGGAACAATTTGTAGTGGCAGAGCCATAGGTTAGAGTTCTGATAGGCTTGTATAGGGTCAGTGAGGAAGACTGATAGTAGGGAGCTTATTAATTACTGACAAAAGTTATTATTAATAGTAATGTCCATTGTTTATTAATTTTTTTTTGGTTCTTATATATTGAAATTTGCTTATCTTTCCTTTTCTTTCACTTGTCTTTACATGTATTATTTCTACTAATCTTAGTTGCCCCAAATATCTAAACCATACATCAATATTTTCAGGAAAAACTTAAATTTTTTTAACTAATGTTAAATTAAAAATCAAATTTTATACTATGGAAAAAGATTTGGATCCTTATGAGTTCTCCAAGTCTGCTTCAACTTGCCAAAATCAAGAGAAAATCCTCTTTTTCAACATAGAACGTTACAAAAATGAGGTAGGTTGCATAAATTCTTAAAATTTAGAATACTGCAATAAAAAACACATTGTGTCACCCTAAATTCTAATTAAGTTTTATAATTTAATAATCATCACCACTGCTATGTCTGTTGAATAAATATTGGCATGGAATCAGAAAACTACTTTACTTTCTCTTTAGAGGCCTTATCTTGGATGGGCAATAATTTTAATTGTCAAGGCCACTTCATGTATAGGGACCTAATATAGATGAAAATACATCTTAAATTTATAAAATAAAGTTATGTAAAATTGTCAATATTTCTCCTACAAATAATAATATAGTCAAGATGCAGTGAAATTGGTATTTAGGGGGGAGGGGGGGCTAGAGCCTTTAAAGTTTAAGGTTTTCTAGTAACAATTTCAGAGACCATGCTATAATTACTTGGCTTTTAACTATTAGAGTTAGAAGCTATTGGATTAAATATGGTTATTTCTAGATTTAAAAAAATCAAAATATGATCTTTCCCACTAAATTCATTTGACTGAATATGTACTTTGGGTTGGATAATAACATTTTTATTAGGTTGCTTCATACAGGTGAGTATGTAAGCTTTGTAGTATTGCATATCTTTAAAAAGTGCCTTTTCCATAAGTACCTAGAAATGTCAATCCACTTTCACAGTTGCACATACTAAGCTTCATTCTTACTATTGCTGCCTGTATTTTTACCCTACTTCCTCATTTTTCCTACAACCTCTCCCACAACTTTCTCTGGCCGGCCTCTAATTTCATGCAGGCTTGCATATCCAGCTTACAGGGGGTCACCGTGCATGACCCCCCTCTCTTTCCCGTCGGATGCCAGTTTGCTGACTAAAGATGAGATGACAAAAGGTACCTCAAATGGGACCTGTGATGTCTTTGGGGGAGGGGGTGGCTACATGCAAGCCCCCCTGAGATAGACATGGTTCCTGAGGTAATTCAGCCCCAGATGGTAGGATCTTTCATGGGGTCGGACACAGGCTCGGTGCCAAGCACAGAACCTGAGCTCGCCCCTGTGAAAGCTTCTCCTCAGATGGTGCGGGCACCTGAGGCCTTACAAGGAGAGGAGGGACCTCCTTCCCTGGCTGTTGCCCGTGTGACAGCCCAGACCTCCATTTCAGAGAAGGATCTTACTGAAGCTGGCCCATCTGGTCTGGGGGCTGCAGCCGGCAGAAGGGGAAAGCAGGTTCATTCCCAGCCCTCCTCTCCTAAAAAGAAAAGAAACCGAAAGAAGATAAAAAAGACTTGGGGCTCCTCTCCTTCTGCATGTACAGACAGGTCTGCTGCCCTTTCAGTAAGCGACCAAGCAAAGATTGGAACCTGGGGAGTCTCCAGACGAAGACCAAAAGTGTGTAGAGCGGAGCCTCGATTAGGTCAGGGCCCCTGATTCAGAGGTTACCTGGCATTTTTTAGCCCGCTGGTTTCAAACACTTCCTCGTTATTTGCTCCACTGATGAGAGCCTATTGGGTAAGGGCAATATAATCCATTTCTTGGATGGTAGCATTCTGGCGAATGCATCAAATTCCTCCGAAGCGGCCATGATTAGTGCCCTTTGGACAATTGATGACACTGCACTCTACCATGAACTTCGTGAAAGGAATAGTTTATGTGAGGGAACTTGTAGACTACTCCATTGATGACATCACTTTAGAGCTGGCTGAGCATGGAGCAGTCAAGGTCAAACGTGATGAGAAAACAGGGAGGGGCCTCGAGACCCACCCCTACACTCTTCGCCATGTTCAACTGTGACAAGCTTCCTGAGTAAGCGCGTGCTGGTTGGTATTGCTACCATGTGAAGGCATTTGTGCTCTTCCGCGGAGTTGCTAATACTGTAACAGCTTCAGCACCACACTAATCTCTCTGTAGCAGGCCAAAAATCTATCCTCTAACCCCAATCAATCCAACCGGCTTCCTATACTAATTCAGACATGAGAAATCGAGGGAGAAATGAAATGGATTGGATATACAGTCCTTTATTTAAAAAAAAAATTACAAGTATATTTACAAGAAATAATTAAATGTTTATATAAGAATTCAATTAAAAAAATGTTCATATAACAAAAATTGGCCAAAATTCCTCAATCAAAAACAAAATACAAAAAGAACTATGATGGGTGCAGAGAACAAATTTGTACAATGCCACCAATTGGTACTGTGTCAAACGATGTCCACACAACAAAAAAAATGGCAAGAAAAACTGAACAGTACAAGATACTTCACTCAACACCGCATGATGCTTTGAACGAAAAGGGGTTACAGGGGGTATCACTCATGCATTGAATGGAGGGTGGTAGTAGGCCAAAAAGGGGGGTATGCTTGCCAGTCAATGCAGGTGGGCAGTGGAGGTGGCAAGCGACGTAGGAAAAGCCCTCCGTGCCGGGGCTGGGCAGAGCACTCCCCTCGAGAACTCCTCTCGCAATCCGTTAAAGCTTCCACTCTGTAGAAGAGATGTATATCTTCTTTTATAATCTATTTACAATAGAGGGAAGGGAAACAAATAAGTGGGCATTTGACCTGAGGAAATTCCATTAACTAGCTCACCTAAGTGTAATCCATAATAGAATGGAAGGCCTTCTGAATTCTTCCTTTCTCATCCTGTTGAACAGAGAAATGTGATGCTCGGTTTGTCTTGAGAAAATCAAAGATGGTTAAACAAATTGTTGCATAAATTTGTGTCACTCTGTGGACAGGGATAGAGGATAAGATAGGAATTATAAATAGGTATATACAAATACAAACTAGAGTTCAGCAAACAAATTAAAATTGAGAATCTCCCTCTTGACCCCAAATAATAGTTCTGATTAGCTTCTGCACTTCCAAAGCTGAATGAAAATTGGGAGGATGTTGAGAAATACATTTGGGTTCGAGGAAGAGCCGGTGTCTTGATTCACAGGATAGACTTATACTATTGTATTTGGAGACCTTGTAGATGTTGCGTTTCTAGTATCCGCAAGTGGATTTGCCAACAGAACTGCTGTAAGAGTATCTTGCATTTGAGGTATCCACAGCTAGAGGTGAAGTTGCAGTTGAGGTATCTGCAGATGGAAGTGGAGATGAGCCTCAGTTAAGGTATTTGGAGGTGGAAGTAGAAATGACCCTGCAATTGGCATAATCTCCACTGGGAAGATCTTGGTGATGGGACAACAGACTGTGATTCCCCATCTCGTCTGTGATGGAACTCCTCTATGAGCCTTATCTTCCACAGTAGAGGAGGAGAATCATCCTTAATCACAACCGAATTGCCGATGTGAGGAGACGAGCCCTGTGATGATTGGTTCTTGTGTTTCTCTTAACGCCAACATTTCTGATTGGGCCTGGGAGAGGCACTTTTCCCTCATCCCCACTCACTACTTTACCCTTTTATTAGTATTATTTGCATTATTGTTATTAATTAAGAATCCATTAGGATTGGGCAGCTGCCACCTTGTTTTCCCTTAAACTTAAACTTGTTATTATCTTTATTATTATTATTTAGTGTTTTTTATATTTGTTATTAGTATTTATAAGAAAAGTTAAAAAAATAAAAAGTAATAAAAAAATAGTATTTTTATGATATATTATGTATTATAATTATTATGAATAGTATTAATTATTATTAATGTTAAACCCTTCCGCATGAGTCAGTGGCACCGGCATATGGTACTATATACAACTTTATTTAAACTTAAATTTTGTATTTATTGCATTATTCATGTTGTTATGTTTAAATTTTGCCTATTCTTATGATGTTTGTTCATGTTGAGAATATCTTCCAAATATTTAATTAAAATTTTTTTAAAAATGACATATTGCTTACTCACTTAAATGCAATGTTTCCACCCTCCCGATAAATCCATTGCTTCACATTCTTCATCACTGAATGAAATATAAGTGTCACTATCACTACTATCATTTGATTCATTGTCACTCTGCATGGGTTTGAAGTCACTATCGCTTGAAGACATCGTTAAAATATATTATGCAATCAATCATGAGTAATTTCCAACTGGCATAGAACATGCTTTTTCCTAGCGGATATGAACAAACCCCACCCACAAAGTGTTTTTATTGGTCAGTTGAGAATGATGTCATTATAAGACAGACACTTCGAGTAATGCTCAGGAATGTTCATAGCGTACTCCGGCAAAATTACAGAACAGAAAAACAATCATTTATTTCATGACGATAACCCTTTCGTCATTAGAGACATGCGCAACAGTAGCGTGATGAAAGCTGTTTCGTCATTGTAGGGAAAGGGTTAATATTATTTATTATCATATGGCTCTTCACTCAACATTTTCTCCCCACCCTTTGCACCAGGAGGAGTGTTTCCACCTGTACAGAGTTTGGTCAGGTAGCCATGGTGCCTTAGTGGTCTGCATGCCATCCTGGGTTCACCTTGCACCAGGTGATCTCCCGCCCCACTTGTTATTGAACCCACCTATCTTTACTTCTGTTTATTACTTACCCTCCTACCTAGGGTTGCAAAGGGAGTGAAAGTTTCCTGGGAAATGGAAATTTTCTGGGAATTTTCAGGAGTATTCACATTTTTCGCAATTTTTTTTGTGTATCAATAAATAAAGCAATTTTGGGTGATATATATTTTAATTAGATACAGTTAAGCTTTGAAAAAGTTTATTTCTGTACAATTACATTACCTACAAGTTTGGTGTCACTGATCACTGTCAAAAGTTTGCTTTGAGTTATGCAAATTCTTAGTAGGATTTAGTAATATATTTACTTCCCAGTTAAATTGTAGTTTTGCAAGTATTCTATTACACTTTTTAATGACCTAGTGTGTGTGAGTGGGAGCATATTGCAATGAGACAATCTCTGAGAAAGTCTGTAGAAAATAAGTGTCTTCAACTCCAGCTAGTACAGTACATGGATGTGTATTGAACAGGACTTTTATGGGAGTGACAGGACTGAACGCCTCCTACTACTCACTCACTGTCTAACTGTGCCAGTCTCCCATTACACTGCCCACTTCAGCCAGACATGGCAAACAGAGAGGTTACGGTGGTCACTCCCCATCCTTGCTCACCTCTTCATCCTTCTCACTGTCTGCATATCATTAATGTAAGTTGAATTATTGCATAATTATCAAATTTGTATTGTATTTTATGTGTAAGTCACTTATTAAAAGTATTTCTTTTAAGGTTATTTCTATCATAAACAATTTAAATGCTGAGTACTGATAAGATATGAATAGTTTTTGCATTATTTAGCCTATTGCAACATACACACACACACACAGACACACTAGCTTTAGCTAATTCTGCAGATGGTTTGTGAGGTGGTCAATGACATCATGACAAAACTATATTGGGAGATAATCTTGTGAGGAACACATGTTATGATAATAAAAGGTTGGCTTGTGTAGGATATATTGTAAATTTGAGTTAAGATTTACTTACTGTCATAGACAATAGCCAATTCATTAAATGTATGCGAATCAGGATTGCCAGGGAGAAGGTTGTTTTCTTCTTCAGTATTCTCCTTTCCCATAAAATAAACAATTACAGAGGTGAAGGCACAAACTTTTACTGGCCATAGTTTATCAGTAATCTAAGATTTTTTTTTAGAATGCCACAAGTGAAGAGTGATGTATGGAAGTATTTCACTGCAGTGAATAAAAAATGAAAAACTGTTTATCTCTGTAAGCATTGCTCAGCACAGTATACTAAAGATGCTACAAAGCAAGCAGCATATTTAGAGAAATGTTTAAAAAAGAAACAAGGAAGCCAACCTGATTCCCAGGTTGAGTGTGCATTAGCAGCCCAGCAACCAACAGTAAGCTTACCAGTAGCATAGGCTTATCAACCCAGCACTTAGCATTTGGTAATTATCAAGGAAATGTGAAAGAAAAACAAAAACTGGATGAAAGTCTAGCAAGTGAAATTTATGCATCTGGTTCACCATTTATGCTAAGAGAAAATGTCTACTGGAGAAAGTTTTTCAAAGAAATGCACCCATTGTACAAGCTTCCTGCAAGACATGCTTTAAGTACTCATCTTCTAAATTCAGAATACAAATGTGTTCAAGATAGAGTAACAGAAGTGCCTCGGGATGCGGAATGTCTTTCTGTAGTATCAGATGGCTGGTGAAATGTGTGGGGAGAATTGATAATTAATTACATAATATCAACTCAACCAGTTTTCCTCAGGAGCACTGACACCAAAGATAAACAACACACTAAAGAGTACATTGCTAGTGAAATTATTTCTGTCAGTGAACAAGTTGGCAGTCAAAAGGTATTTGCCATAGTTACAGATAATGCAGCCAACATGAAAGCTGCTTGGAAGCTTAGCAAGGAAGATTTTCCTCACATAACAGGATTGGTTGTGCTGCACACACCCTTAACTTTCTCCTTTCTGATGTAATGAAGCTGAAGACTATGGACAAGATAGATAAACAAGGTATGTCAAGCACAAACAAACAGTACTGGCCACTTTCTCCAAGCCTTAACTCATCCCTTAAACTTCCTAGTAAAACAAGGTGAGAAGGCAATGTCCTAATGTTGAACAGTCTAATTGAAGGGAAAGAGGCCTTGCAAGAATTGGTCTTCATGGAAATTCTGTGTAGATAAGGAATTATGCAAGTTGATATTAGACAATGAAGTTTTCTGGGTGCATCTAAGTAGCTCACTGGCCATTCTAGAGCCTATTGCCTTTGCGATCCAGGAAGTCAAAAAGGATGATGCAGTGCTCTCAGATGTACCACATCTTTTTGCTGGATTGAAACAGAAAATAACTCTAGCTCTTCCTTCATCACCTTTACTCGGAGTCCAGTCAGAAGAGGGATCTGTGATAACATATATTGAGAACCAAATGCAGTTTTGCATAAAGCCAATACATGCAGCAGCAAACATCCTTAATCCTGTGCATCAAGGACAAGACATTGCTGAAGAACAATGTTAGTCTTGATGTTAGTGAAGTGATGGGAAGCCTTGCAAAATTTCATGTCAGAGATGGTATTTGTAAATCAGATAGTGTCTGGAAGTCGGCTGTGCATGTTTCTAAACCAACTTGGTGGAAAGGGCTCTGCAGCTCTGAACCAATATCATCAATAACAAGTATTCTCATACAGATACTACCAACATCTGCTTCATCAGAGATAAACTGGTCTATGTATGGAAATACACATTACACATACCAAGCTGCGAAACAGTTGCCAATGATCAAGTGGAAAGGTTGGTGGCCATTTATTCTAATCTCAAACTGTTTGAAGATGACTTGGATGAGGAAAGTTTAACCATCTTCACCAGTGAAATGGATTCAGAGGAAACTAAAGTTACTGAACAACTAAGTGAGAAGTATATCAGGTGAGAAATTGAAACAACCTGCTCTATTGTTGTAACTTGTATGGCATAGCCATTGTTAATTAATGATAAGTTTTGCTTTCTTATTCAGCTTAGGTACCAGTTTTGAGGTAAAATTTTAGTTTACAAACAAGGTTTTCAGCTTACATACTGAATAATGCCACAGCCACACATTTTGAGATAAGGTTATCTAAAGCTTAGGAAATTATATTTAGATTGAAATAAAAAAATTTCTTTACGAATGACTTTTAATTCTCCTCAGGAATAAGGGGCCACCTCTTTTCTTTTATAATTTTTAAGGTGTTCACAACATTCTGAAATTTCCAGAATATTTACCAAATTTCCAATAAATTCCCCAAATTCTTCTGAAAAGTTTCCAAGTTCAAAATTCCTGGTAATTTTACAACCCTACTCCTACTCCTTTTCCCACTTGCTCTCCTATCTGCAGAGGTTCTGGCACTGTATACCGTGAGGTTCCTGCCTGCTGCTAGGGCCGAAAGATGGCTGGCTAGGGCAAGTATTGGGTACAGGGTGTGCTGGGCCATCTATTCTACTCACATACCTCTAGTACATATCCACTATGGTCAAAGTTCCAGGACAATTTTGCCTAAATGGCGGGCCAGGTTAGCAAAACATAATGTTGGATCTGGACCTATACATATGTGTAAGTTATATTCTGGAATTTCTAATCCTATGGAGACTTTTCTCTTAACATCTCTACTTATAGGGCGGTCATAATATCTACTTTCCATGAGGCCCCCTTAAAAACATTTTTCAATGTAATCCTGGTGACAAGGGTAAGCAAGAGTAGGAAGCACATGGAGATCCGCCTCCAAGCATGGACTCCTCATCCCTAGGTGTCAGGGAGGATGGGGGAAATCGATGCACCACCCTGTCCTGAGACTCTACTGTGACAGAGAGTACTGCAAATGTGATCTCTGATACTTTGGGAAGGTATGGCGACATGGAACACCCCCTCACCCCTGAGATAGACAGGATCCCAGAGGTAACCCAGCCCCAGAAAGCAGAATCTTCCATGGGGTCAAACCCAGGTTCAGTGCTTGGCATCGAACCTGAGTCTGCTATTATACAAGCTTCTTCTCAGATGGAACACATCTCCGAGGGCTCACAAGGAGAGGAGGGACTTCCTCCCCTGGCTGGTGCCACTCCATCCATCCTAGGGACTCCTTCCAGTGGTGAAGAGAAGTGTGTTCATTCCCCACCCTCTACTCTTAAAATGAAAAGAGGCAAGAAGAGGAATAAAGGTTCCTCTCACTGCAGGGACTCCGGAGACTAACAGGTCTGCTTCTGTTTTGGAGATCGACCTGTCCTGGGTGGGAGCCCCCAGACCAAGACCAAAGTCATAAGTGGGCTGAGCGAAGCCTAGATTACATCGGGGCCCCTCATTGAGAGACTATCTGACATTTTCAATTCCTCTGGCTTCAAACACTTTCTGGTTATTTGTGTGACTGATTGTAACATGTTGGCCAAGGGCATCATGATCCATCAAAGAAAGCATTAGCTAGTGTGATTGTTAGAGAGTCAAAGGAGTCTCGGTCTCAGACAGGGAGCCTTCATGGCTCCAAAGCAGCTATGATTAGTGTCCTTCAGCCACTAAATGGCCGAATGGGATTTAAGAGTGGTCTACACAAGGGAACTGGTGGACTGCTACAAAGATGACATCACCATCATCATCGAACGTATGATGTGAAAAAAGAGAGGGGCCTCAAGACCCACCCCTAAACTCTTTGTGGTTTGACCATAACAGCCTCAATGGGTTGTTGTGTGCCAGTTGGTATCGCTATTGCGCGAATGCATTCATGCCACTGCAATGGAGGTGCTACTACTGCCAGGGCTTTTGCTATACGAATCCCTCCTGTAGATGTGCAACCCCATAAGGGGCGCGGCGATTTGCTATCCTGGCCGCCGTGCTGACGGGATCCAGCGCTCCGTCCGGCCCCAGCTTAGCCTCTCTTCCTTCCTTCAGATAGCCTGTATTTCTCCCCTACCTCGCCGCTTTTCATACAACCTCTCCCACAACTTTCTCTGGTCAGCCTCTAATTTCACTGGGTAGATGCTGACCTTCTTCTCAAGCCAACCGTCCCGGATCGGGGCTGAGGGGGGAGGGGACAATGTTCCCTAACCCCTGAGCTCCGGTTCGGGATGGGTTTTTTTTAACAACCTGCTTCATCCCCACCCATACCTTCCTCACATCCCTTTTCCTTTCCTCTTCACAATCTATCATTTTACACCGTGTCCAAGGTGGAGCCGCCATGCCGATGGACTGCCAGGCCACCAGGCGGGAGAGGGTGGTCTCAAATGGTGGCGCCTGGCCCTGCCAGGCCTATAAGCCGTTCTTGCAGTGCAGGCAACTGCAAGAGGTGATGAGCGATTGCATCCCGTGAAATATAGAGGGTCACCATGCCCAATGATAAGAAACAAAAAAATCTCCCCTTAATTCTTCCTATGTCACCAATGGAGCCGCCCTCAGGCAGCTCCACCGAAAAAATGGAGGTCCTTCCCTGTGCTTGCTCAGCGGACCCTCCATATTTCTCTAACCGGAGAGGAGGCTTACTCCTCTCCTTCCCTTACGGGTGTAGGGGACTCCCCCTCACCCCCATCTCTGGAGGTGCTTTCAGGTACCTCCCTTTTACCAGCGGCAGTCCCCTCTGTTCTTTCCAAGGGGATTGCCAAGAAAGCCAGCAGGCAGCCCTTAGCCAGCCACTCCACATCAAAGCGGCTCGGTAGGGCAAACCCCCTTAGGGGGGAGAGGGAAGCCAGGCCCCTTCGGTTGCTTCCCTCAAAAGACCTGCTGGCAAGAATATTGAACCTTGCCGGGGTTAAGGCCTATGCTTCCCCACACAAGACTAGTGATGATACTGCCAATGGGACCTGCAATGTCTTGGGGGGGGGGGGGAGATGGCACTGGAGGCCTGCCCTGAGATAGACATGGTCCTTGAGGAAACCCAGCCTCAGATGGTAGGGCATTCCATGGGGGAAATCCGGGCTCGGCGCCAAGCACCGAACCCGAATCCGCCCCTATGCAAGGTCCTCCTCAAACGGCTGTGGTTTCCGAAGCAGTACAAGGAGGGGAGGGATCTCCTCCAAACGGTGCCCCCACGACTACCAGGACCTTCTCCATTTCAGAGAATGACCTGGCTGAGGCCGGTCCATCTGGCCTTGGGGCTCCTTCCGGCGGAGGTAAGAAGTGGGTTCATTCCCCGCCCTCCTCTCCAAAAAAGAAAAAGAAAGACTAAAAAGACAAAAAAGACTCAGGGCTCCTCTCCATCTGCTGGGGCTACAGGGACGGATGGTTCTGCTGCCACTTTGGCAAGCGACCAAGCCAAAATCGGCACATCCGGCCCCTCTGCCCATCCAGTTGCGGAGCCCCTGACTAAGATGAAAAGTACACATGGCGGAGCCTCGATGACATCAGGGCCCCTGATTCAGAGGTTACCTGGCGTTTTTTAGCCTGCTGGCTTCAAACGCTTCCTCGTTATTCGTTCCACTAAGGGCAACATGATCCATCAGAGGAGAGGATTAGCTAGTGCAATTGGTAGAGAGCCGAACGTGACCCGTTTCTCGGACGGGAGCCTTCTGGCGAATGAGGCGAATCCCGCCGAGGCAGCCAAGATAAGTGCTCTTCGGACACCTCATAGCACCCCGGTGAGTGTGACGCCGCACTCTACCATGAACTTTGTGAAAGAAGTAGTTTATGCGAGGGAACTCGTTGACTACTCCATTGAGGACATCACCCTAGAGCTGGCTGACCATGGGGCGGTCAAGGTCGAACTTGTGATGAGAAAACAGGGAGGGGCCTCGAGACCCACCCCTACACTCTACGTCATGTTCGACTGTGACAAGCTCCCTGAATCGATGCGTGCCGGTTGGTACCGCTACCGCGTGAAGGAATTCGTGCCACTGCCGCGGCGGTGCTATTACTGTCACTGCTTCGGCCATACGAATCATTCTTGTAGACATGCAAAGTTGAGGTCACCCGAAGTTTGTGTAAATTGCTCCAAGGCTGCACACGATAAGTCCAAATCTTGTGTGGCCAAGTGTGTCAATTGTGGAGAGCCGCACCCTGCTTCTTCGAAGCAATGTGGTGCATATCTGATGAGAAAGAAATCCTGGCCGTTCAGGCCCAGGATCGACTTTCATTCCGCGAGGCTAAGGACTTGGTCCTGGCGCGCCTGGCTCTGCCTGGGACGTCATATGCCTCAATAGTTAGAAAGGCACCCTCTGCTCCTGGCCCATCCAGGCCAACGAGCATGGTTGTTTCTGCACCCATTACCAGCCCTTCTGCGGGCTCTACTCAACCCGGGCACTTCCCTGGTAAAGCTGGTGGCAAAAAGGGTTCACACCCAGCCCCGGCTAAAACCAGGGCTCCCCCCCTCTTTCCCCAGCGTGACCATTTCGCCTTATGCGAAACGGCCATGCGCCTCCACCGAGTCGTTAGACTCACAGGAGGCAACACCCTTGAACTTTGTGAAAGAAGTAGTTTATGCGAGGGAACTCGTTGACTACTCCATTGAGGACATCACCCTAGAGCTGGCTGACCATGGGGCGGTCAAGGTCGAACTTGTGATGAGAAAACAGGGAGGGGCCTCGAGACCCACCCCTACACTCTACGTCATGTTCGACTGTGACAAGCTCCCTGAATCGATGCGTGCCAGTTGGTACCGCTACCGCGTGAAGGAATTCGTGCCACTGCCGCGGCGGTGCTATTACTGTCACTGCTTCGGCCATACGAATCATTCTTGTAGACATGCAAAGTTGAGGTCACCCGAAGTTTGTGTAAATTGCTCCAAGGCTGCACACGATAAGTCCAAATCTTGTGTGGCCAAGTGTGTCAATTGTGGAGAGCCGCACCCTGCTTCTTCGAAGCAATGTGGTGCATATCTGATGAGAAAGAAATCCTGGCCGTTCAGGCCCAGGATCGACTTTCATTCCGCGAGGCTAAGGACTTGGTCCTGGCGCGCCTGGCTCTGCCTGGGACGTAATATGCCTCAATAGTTAGAAAGGCACCCTCTGCTCCTGGCCCATCCAGGCCAACGAGCATGGTTGTTTCTGCGCCAATTACCAGCCCTTCTGCGGGCTCTACTCAACCCGGGCACTTCCCTGGTAAAGCTGGTGGCAAAAAGGGTTCACACCCAGCCCCGGCTAAAACCAGGGCTCCCCCCCTCTTTCCCCAGCGTGACCGTTTCGCCTTATGGGAAACGGCCATGCGCCTCCACCGAGTCGTTAGACTCACAGGAGGCAACACCCTTGAAGATGGTCACTAGGCCATCTTCCGGGGTTCCTAATGCTGTCCCCCGAAACGAGGACAGCCACAAAGGAGCTTCGGATCCTTCGCGTACGCCCTGAGGTGGAGCGAGTGGCTCGGAGACGGTGGTTCCTCGAAAAGAGGGCCCCCCGCCTCCAAAGCCGCAACGCCCGCCTAAGGTTTTGAGGTGGAGGGAGGAAAAGACTCGCATGACGAGCCCAACCTCCCCCAATAAGTCCTCGAAGGCGACAGCGCCTTCAGCGCTTTGTCCGGCCAACAGCGCCCGGAGTTCTGCCCCCGGGAAGCGTACGGCCATTCCCGTGAGGGTCTTCAATTCGAGGAGGGCCCCCGCGTCTCCTCCGAGCTAAGCCTGGAGGGCATATTCCTTCAATGGAATTGCCGTGGACTCCGGGCCAACTGGGAGGAGCTGCGGAGGCTCGTCTCGTCCAGTTCCCAGTTAGCTATCTTTTTGCAGGGGACCATGCTAGGCGCGTGCCCCCTGCCCGCCCTCCCGGGGTATAAGGGTCTTGCGACCCCACCACCGCGGGATGGCCGGGCTGGGGGGATGCGCGGTTTACACCCGGCACGATGTCTTCGTTCTTCCTTTCTCTTTAGATACCTCCTTTCAAGTAGTGGCTGTGCAGCTGCACCTGGATAGGAGGTATACTTTCATTTCTGCGTACATTCCACCGTCAGCTGACTTCGACGCACGTTTGCCGAGGCCCTCTCTCTTGCTTGGAGATCTGAATGGCAGGCATCCTCTCTGGGGAGATTACTCCATAAATCCAAGGGGACAAGTCCTTGCTGATCTGATCGAAGAGCTTGAGATGGGTGTCCTAAACGTGGATGAGTTTACGCATCACTGTCCGAGAACCGCTTCATTTTCTTGCCTTGACCTATCTTTGTGCTCTTCGGATGCACAGCCTGATTTTGATTGGGGGGTGGTCGATGACCTCTATTTTAGTGATCACTTTCCCATTCAAATATCATTTTCAGGGCAACTGCCGCCTGAGAGCCCACCTCGGTGGTGCTTGGCATGGGCGCGGTGGCGTGCATTTCAGGAAATGACTGAATTCTCTATCTCAGTCGAGGAGTTTAGGTCGGTAGATGAGGCCGTTGAGTTCTTCTCCGGCAACCTCATCGCGCTGTGCCTGACTACTATTCCTAGGACGTCTGGCCGTTTTGCACGCCGACCACTCCCATGGTGGTCGGCCGAGTGTGAGACGGCCCTCAAACAGAAGCGTTATGCCTACATGCGCTATAAGCGCCACCCGAACGATTTCACTGTCGCGGAATTTCGTCGGGCTAGGGCTAGGTTCCGGTATATTTCGAAGCACGCCCGCCGCTCTTCTTGGCAGGTATACGTGTCTTCACTTAACGGCAAGACCCCTTTAGCTGAGGTGTGGAAGCGAGTCAAAAGGATTCGGGGCAAGTTCTCGCAGGACCCCCCTCCCGTTCTCCAGGAGAATGGGACCGCAATCTCGGACCCCGCTTTCGCGGCGGAATCCTTAGCGACCGCTTTTTTCGCATTCTCTAGCCGGGATGCTGCTCCGCCAGCATTCAATGCACGTCGTCATGTCGCGGAAGGCCGCGGGCTGGACTTTACTCCAGAGGCGGAGAACACTTCAACGACAAGTTTACTGTGAGTGAGTTGCGCTCCGCTCTCGCTGCGTGCGCGGACACCACCCATGGTCCGGACGATGTCCCGTACGCCATGCTTCGACACCTGGGTGAGCGAGGCATGGCCTTACTGTTAGATTTGTTCAACAGGATCTGGGTGGAGTGTCTTCTCCCAGACTCCCTGCGAATCGCTACTGTGCTCGCCTTTCGCAAACCGGGGAGAGATCACTCTACTCCGACCGCTTTCCGCCCAATCTCTCTAACCTCTTGCGTGTGCAAGTTGATGGAGAAATTAGTAAATGTTAGATTAGCCTTTTTCCTGGACAGCGGAGGCCATCTGTCTTCTGCACAGTGCGGCTTCTGCAAGTTCCACTCCACGTCGGATGCTCTGCTTTGACTGGAAAATGCCGTCTGCGAGGCTTTCCTTCGTAGACAGCACTACGCCACGGTGTTTTTCCATCTGGAGAAGGCCTATGATAGCGCATGGCGATACGGTATCATGGAGACTCTCCACACGATGGGGGCGAGGGGACGCCTCCCAATGTTTATATCTGAATTTTTGCGAGATCGTCGATTCCGCGTACGGGTGGGGGGAGCCCTCTCCGGTCCAAAGGAGCAGGAAGAGGGTGTCCCGCAGGAAAGTGTCCTCAGTGTCACACTCTTTGCCCTGAGCATCAACGGCATCACCTCGGTGCTGCCGAAAAATGTTCTCGCTACCCTCTACGTGGACGACCTTTCGATCTCCTTTGGCGCGGCCCAGATGCCAACTCTGGAGCGTCGACTCCAACAGGCATTGAACCGCGTCTCTCGATATGCCGAAGCGCACAGGTTTCGGTTTTCTTTGGCTAAGACTAAGGTGGTGCACTTCTGCCGCCATCCACGGCTTCACCCCGACCCAGCTTTGTTTCTTAATGGTGTGCGCCTGGATGTGGTGGAATCGCACCGTTTCCTCGGTCTTGTATTCGACTGACGCCTCACCTGGGAGGCTCATATTCGCAGCCTTAGGGTCTCTTGTACCCGCGCCATGGACATTCTCCGTTCCGTGACGTTCAGCGCTTGGGGCGCTGATTGAGCTAATGCCCTACTTTTTTATTGATCCTTTGTTCGTTCTAAGCTTGACTACGTATGCGAGTTTTATGCATCCGCAACTGAGCGTTTATTGCTGAAGGTGGATTCGATCCACCACACCGGCCTTCGCCTTGCGACCGGTGCCTTCCGCACTTCCCCCATTGAGAGCCTGTTGGTCGATGCTGGGGAGATGCCACTGGCTTTGCGCCGCGTGCAGTGCATCACTCGACCGTACGCGCGAGCCCGGCGCCTCCCTCAGTCGCCAACAGCTCTCACTGCATCCGCAGCTGATCTCGATGGTACCTATGCCGCCCCGAGACGCCAGTCATACCCTAAGCCCTTTGGGTTTAGGGCCAGGAAACTCCTTCGAGAGGTAGATATAGCTCTCGGGCCGGTGGCGCCCCTGGTTCTGCCCAGGACGCCACCCTGGAGGGTACCACATTTAGCTATTTGTCACAACGCCTCTACTCCCAAAGCTTGTACGGCGCCGGGAGTATTGCGTTCGACCTTTCTAGAGCACACCTCGTGTCACTCTGGAACCGTGCCAGTGTATACGGATGGCTCCAAGTCCCAAGAGGGGGTCGTCTTCCATGCTTTATCCCCTCTGTTTGAAGTCAGCGGGGCTCTGCCATGCGCTGCGTCTGTCTTCACGGCCGAACTGGTGGCAATACACCACTCGGTACGGGAGATTACGCGACGTGCCCGGTTCGGAGACCGGATTGTGATCTATAGCGACTCACAAAGCGCCCTGAGTGCTCTCGGGGCATTGGAATCTCCGCATCCCCTGGTTCGCGATATCCGTGACGCCACGGTTTTGGCGAGCCGGGCAGATGTCGAGATTATCTTGGGCTGGGTTCCTGGACATGTAGGAATTGCGGGGAATGAGCGCGCCGATGAGGGCGCCAAAGTGTCCGCGAGGACTCTGCGACCGGACCAGTGTTTCGCTCTTCCTCACACCGACTACATGGCAGGAATACGGGCAGCTCTTCAGACTGCGTGTCAAAGAAGATGAGAGACGGTCGAAGGGAACTCAAAGTTGCGTGCCATTGCGCTGCGACTGTTCCCATGGACCTATCCCCCAATGCCGCGACGGCTTCAGGTTTCTTTCTGTCGTCTCCGAATCGGACACACTCGTGTGATGCATCGCTATTTGATGGAGCGCTCGCCTGTGCCCTATTGCGACGACTGCGTCGTCCCCCAGACTGTTCGGCACATTCTTGTTGAATGTCCCAGTCTGGGTGATCTTCGCGCATGTTGCCTGTCCCGGTACTGGGATTGGCGGGGTCGCTACCGCCTGTCCCTTGTACTCGGGACGAGTGCGTGCACCATGACGGCTGGACTTGTTGACTTTTGGGGGGAGGCCGGCCTTCTTCCTTGTATTTAACTTGTTTTTTGTTATTGTTGTTTGTTTGTTTGTTTTTTTTGTAGATTACAGGCTCCCTGATTGTTATCTCCCTTTTATTGTTGTTTCTGTTAAATTTTTTATTTTAAAGTAGCCTAGAACTGGGCTGTTTGTTTGCGGCGACTTATGCCCAAGTGGGCAGTCGCCAGATAGCCCCTTGAAAAAAAAAAAAATGTAGATGTGCAAAGTCGGGTTTACTTGAAGCCAGTGTAAGGTAAAGTGCTCCAAGGCAACACATGATAATTCCAAATTGTGTAAGACCAAATGTGTCAATTGCGGAGAGCCGAACCCTGCTTCTTCAAAGCAATGTGGTGCAATCCACTGCACGTGCAGTGGATGTCTCATTTTGTTTCTGTTTGTTGTATTCTGCGAACTGAGGCGCGAAGATCCACATTTTATGAGCGTAAATTGCTTTTGCCATCCATAGAGCCAGATGGACTGCTCCCCGTCTTGTGGAAAGAGATCTTCTTTGGTCCATGAGGGATTCCACCAATAGTTCTAGCAGTTCCTGGTAGTTGTCACCTGGGTGGTACTGTCGGAGGTATCCTTGGCAGAGTTTGAGGACGTCGTCCACCCAGTCCTCCTTGAGCTCTTTGTTTGCTGTCTTGTACTAGCCTTGATCAACAAACTGCCAGAACTCTCAGAAATGGACAAAGTCAGCGATATCTGGACTTTGAGATGCTTCTGGGATGAGGGTCGAGAAAATGACTTCCAGCAGAATTTCCAGCACATGATGCAGCAGATCTCGCCCAAAGATTTGCTGCAGTCGAACGCACACTCCACCCTTGGATCCCGTATTCATCGCCATTGTCTCGAAGCACAGCTCTCAAATTCAATCGGAAATAGCCCACTCAGATACAATGCAATGGATGGTGTTTGCCAGTGGATCTGCTTAGCTGTCCGTGATGGGAACTGCGAGGATCTTCACACCTTTTCCAGAAATGAGGATCAGCAATCGGTTTACAACGCATTCGTTTGTGAGGGATGGCATGTTTTCCATATCAGTGGAGTGTGAGTGGTACATCAGGAGCAAAGTTTTCTTTCAACTCTGCAGCCTTTTCCTGGTGATGATGTGTTCGCTGCTGATTGATCGTGCTAGTGGTCAACAACAATTCTCCAGCGTTCGCTCCCAGCTCCTCCACGAATGGAAGCAGCATGTGCGCAGCTTGATGGTCACTTATGTTGGTCCGGTCCAGAGCAGCAGAAACTTGTGGCAAGATGATTTTCTTATGTGATGGCGCATGGCAGGATCATTTTGGTGGAGTTAAATCATACCTTGCTCTTCAGACAAAGCGGGTGAGGTTGAAGACTCAAGTTCAACGGTGGTCTCCCTTTCTGCAAATGTTTGACTTTCCTTTGCAGCTCGACTGCTTTCATCATTTTCCCGCCGCTGTCTCCGTTTCTCTTTTTCACCCAGTCCGGATCCACACTGCCTGCCCGGCTTCCTCTGAGCTTCAAGGAACTCGCAGTCCTCCTTGATCTTGATCAAGTACATGGTGTCGCGATGTGCTACATCGAACAGATTTTCAAGGAAGCAATGAAATTGGCTCAGTTTTCCTCAGCTTGCCCTGTTGTCCTGGATTTTGATTTCTTCAATCCATTGTACTCTTCATGCAGACGCCATACTTTCTTGAGGATATCACATGGATCAATGGTCAAATATTCGCCTTGGAGTACTGATGTCAAACTTTGAGTGCCATCTGCCAAAAGGAGGTCAAATCATGCAGGTTTAGCTTTGCATGGTACTGCATAACACACAAGACTTCCTCACAGTTTAGGAGAACATTCAATGGTAGCGGTTGAGTTGCTGGGGCTCCTAGGAGCCATAACTTGTCAGCAGACCTAGTGGAAGACCTCTGTAAAAAAGAAAAACACAAGTTAATAAACAGAAGAATAAGATGGAAATCTCTCCATAACATAAAACAATACTGAAACCACTTCTTGCACTGCAAAACTACAAGGTAGGACCATGCCTTCGTTGCACGGGGTGGTGCAATAGGGACAAACTTCAAAGCATCTGTGCGACATGAAGATATCTTGCTACAAGACTTAGATTTTGCTTGTAGTGTTTCCTTATCAATATGCATGAACTGCCAGATTCCACACAATTTTGACTTTTTGACTCACCCTACACTGCCTAAGGTGGAGCCACCATGTTGATGGGCTGCCAGGTCACTAGGTGAGAGGAGTGGCCTCAAATGACAGCAGCTGGTTCTGCCAGCCCCGTATTCACCCCTCGCAAGAGTGGACTACTGCATGGGATGATGAGTATGTGTATCCTGTAAATTACAAAGGGTCACCATGACCAATGATGAGTCAATAAAAAAAAACTTCCTTCCTTTACCTTTCCCCCTCATCACCAGAGCCGCCTGGAGAGGAGGCTTACTCCTCTCCTTTGCTTACAGGTGCAGGGGACTCGCCCTCACCCCTTTCTTTGTCACTTTTTCCAATGTCAATCTTCCCCTTTACTTTCCTAGGGGACGGCCAAGAAAGCAGTCAGGTGGCCCATAATTAACTGCTCCCATTTGGGATCACTTGATAGGACCAATCCCATTAGGGGAGGAAAGGTTTACCAGGGCCCATTGGCCCATGCCCCTTAATGTCCTGCAGGCATGCGCAACAAGTTTGCATGGGGGTGGGTTTGTACCTGCCCCACTCGTTTCCTCAACGGATGCCAGTTTGCCATCATTAGAAGATACTCAAATGGAGGCTGGCCCTGAGATGGACTTGGTCCCTAAGGTGACCCAGCCTCAGATGGTAGGACCTTCCATGGAGTTGAACCTGGGCTCAGTGCCAAGGATAAACCCAAGTCCGCCCCTGTGCAAGAACCTCCTCAGATGGCTCAGGACCCCCGAGGCCTTAAAGGAGAGGAGGCATCTCCACCAGCTGGTGCCCCTTTGACAACCGAGACCTTTCTATTTCAGTGAAGGATGTTGCTGAGGCCAGTACATCTGGCCTGGGGGCTCCTACCAGTGGGGAGAGAAGCGGGTTCATTCCCTGCCCTCCTCTCCTAAAAAGAAAAAGACTAAGACTCAAGTCTATTCTCCCTCCACAGGAGCCACGGGGATGGACGGGTCTGCTGCCATTTCGGTAAGCGACCAATCCAAGATCGGCACATCCAGCCCTGTTTCTCCCCTGGGAGGAGAGTCCCATAGGAAGACCAGAAATGTGCAGAGCAGAGCCTCAATTACATCAGAGCCCCTCATTCAGATGCTACCTGGTGTTTTCGAGCCTGCTGGCTTCAAACATTTCCTTGTTATTCACTCCACTGATGGCAACATCTTGGCTATGGAAAATCTGATCCATCAGAGGAGTGTGATTGGTAGAGAGCCGAAGGTGACCCATTTCTCGGACAGGAGTCTCAAATGCGTTGAATCCCTCCGAGGTTGCCATAATTAGTGCCTTTCAGACACTGATGGCACGCCTATGAGTGTGACGCCGCACTCTACCATGAACTTTGTGAAAGGAGTTTTTTATCAAGGGAACTCGTGGACTACTCCATAGATGACATCACCCTAGAGCTAGATGACCATTGGTCGGTCAAGGTCGAATGTGTGATGAAAAAACATGGAGGGGCCTCAAGACCCAACCCTACACTCATCATCACGTTTGACTGTGACAAGTTCCCTGAGTCGGTGTGTACCGGTTGGTATCGCTACTGCATGAAGGCATTAGTGCCACACTGGCCAGGAGTTGCTACTACTGTCACTGCTTCGGCCATATTAATCATGACCGTTTCCCGTAAGGTGAAACTGCCGCGCACATCCACCGAGTCATTAGACTCACAGGGGGCAACACCCCTGAAGATGGTCATGAGGCTATCTTCAGAGGTTCCTAAAGCTGCCTCCTGAAACCGAGACAGCACTAAAAGAGCTCAGAGATGGTGGATCCTCGAAAAGAGGGCCCCCTGCCTCCGAAGCCGCCCCGCTCTCCTAAGGTTTCAAGGCGGAGGGAAGAAAAGACTCACATGGCGAGTTTTACCTCTCTCGATAAATGCTCGAAGGCGACAGCGCCTTCAGCACATTGTCCGCCCAACAGAGCCAGAGTTCTGCCTCCAGCAAGCATACAGCCATTCCTGCGAGGGTCTTCTCTTTGAGCTAGGCCTGGAAGGCATATTCTTTCAATGAAATTACTGCAGACTCTGGGCCAAATGGGAGGAGCTGTGGAGGCTCATCTCCTTCTGTTCCCTGTTAACTATCTTTTTGCAGGAGACCATGCTGGGTGCATGCCCCCTGCCCACCCTCCTGGGGTTTACAGATTTTGTGACCCCACCACTACCAGATGTGGGCCTGGTAGGAAGATGCTCCATTTACACCTGGCATGATGTTTCCATTCTTCTCTTTACTTTAGATACCTCCTTTCAGGCAGTAGTTGTGCAGGTGCACCTGGATAGGAGGTATACTGTTATTTCTCTGTACATTCCACCATCAGCCAACTCCTACGGGTGGGGGGGACTTCCGCCGTGTCTTGTCACAGTAGCCGAGGCCCTTTCGATTGCGATTTGAATGGTAGACATCCTGTCTGAGGACACTACTTGATTAATCCCAGGGGTCAGGTCCTTGCTGACCTGATTGATGAGCTGGAGATTGGTGTCCTAAATGTAGATGATTTTACGCTTCACTGCCTGATACTCGCCTGATTTTGTGTGTGTGTGTAGTTGATGACCGCCACGGTAGTGATCACTTTCCCTCTCAAATATCATTTTCTGGACAGCTGCCACCTGAGAGCCCCCCCTTCCCACCCTGCTGGTGCTTGGTGTAGGGGTAGGCTCGTGCCCATTATGCATCGTGCCCGGTGTTTGGACACCAGATTGTGATCTATAGCAACTCACAAAGCACCCTGAGTGCTCTCGGGGCATTGGAACCTCCCCATCCCCTGGTTTGAGGTATTCATGATGCCACAGTTTCTGCTAGCTGGGTGGATGCCAAGATTATTTTCTGCTGGGTTCCTGGACATGCAGGAATTGCTATGAATGAGGGCCCCAAATGGTCTGCAAGGACTGGGTGACCAGACCAGCATTTTGCTGTGAACTCTTACCGATTACATTACAAGAATCTGTAGAAGATGGGAGGGGGAACTTAAAGTTGCGTGGCATTGTGCCGCGTCTGTTCCCATGGACCTACCCCCTAATGCCACTATGGCTTCAGGTTGCTTTCTGTTGTCTCTGAATTGGGCACACATGGGATGCACTGCCATCTGATGGATCGCTCGCCTGTACCTTATTGTGATGACTGTCTTGACCTCCAGGCTGTTCGGCACATTCTTTTTGAATGTACCACTCTAGGTGATCTTCGCCGGGCTGCTACTACTTGCGCTTTGTCCTTGGGACAAGTTCGTGTACACAGACTTGTGGACTATATTACTTTTTGGAGGCGGCTGTCCTCCATTTTATTTGACTCATTGTATTTTGCATGTTCCTGCTTCAGCAGGGAGGTGGGCCTACCCTCGATGCTGGAGCCACTTTCTTCTTGTTGCAGTTTTGCTTATTGTGTATTTTTTAGGGGGGGGGGGGGTCATGTTTTATACTTTTAAAATTTTAATGTAGCCTAGTATTAGGCATTAGATTTTGAGTATTATTCTAAATTATGCCTGTGTAGGTAATCGTTGTTGGAATAAATTCTGATTGGGTGTATCCAGAGGATAACAGGTTGATAGGAGATGAGTAATGTGGGTTTAGAGCATGTAGAGTGTGGGTGCCTAGGTATTTGCACAGGCAGCTAGCTTAATAAACATAATGTGGGATAAGTTGTAAACTGTTTGTTAGTCTCATTGATCTAGAGAAAGCTTATGATTTTGTGGAGAAGAAAGCCCATTCTAAAATGTTGTGCAGAGAATTATGGATGAGAATAAGGGAAAGAGGTATGAGATTGATGGGTAATGGTGAGGGATGGGTTATATTTATGGTATATGTTGATGATCTGGTGGTAGTTGCTGAAGGTGAGAGGTATTTGAACTGGTTAATTCAAGTGTGACAGGCTATGTGTGAGGAGAGGCTAAAAGTATATGCCTAAAATAGTAAGGTGGTGGTGGTATTTACCATAAATATGGGGCAATGATATTAAAGTGTGGTTTTTAAGAACTATCTTTGATGTGTTGTGAATGATAGTGGCACAGATGATGCAGATTACACCCACCAAGATTTTTAATTGCAAAGTTTCAGGATTGCCAAGAAGCTGAAGGAAACTGCTGGTGCCAACTTTAGTATATGGGGTGGAGATGTTATGGAAGGAAAAAGAAAGATGTAAGAGATACCAGGGGTTCAGATTAGACATTAATCAGTAAATCCCTCTGAGAAATTAACATCCTCAAAATGAGTGCAGATCTGTTTTAAAACCCTTCCAAATTATTTATTAGAATTTTATACCAACCCTTCAATATTTGTTGACAGAGGTCCTTTGCTTAGTGGTGTCTGTGTGTATTTTAAACTTCATGTGTGTTTTCTCATCTTTTTTATTTTACTCCTTCTATTGAAGCTTGATGAAGTAAGTCTTGCCCTGGAGTCTGCTAGTGAGGAGAACAAAGTACAACTTCAAGAGCTTCAGTTTAATCTCATCAATATCTTAGAACTTGCATTGAATCAACTTGACCAATGCCAGAAAAATGCTGAAAGTGCTGTGAATTTGAAGTCTCCAGATATTAAAGATATAAATAAAGAAGATTCAAAGAGTAACCCTGAAAATGAAAAGTTCAATAAATTTCAGGTAAGTTTCTTATAAATTTGGAATAAGTTTTATTTATGATTCAGATTTATTAATATCATACATAGGTGAAGATGCCTAAGAACTTATCACTCCTTGCTCAATCATCTCCCATATGTGTTCTTTGTTGTGGTTAATTACAAATGGAGGAACATAGATAAGGTTAGGACTTGTTACCCCACAGGATGGATACCCTGTTTTATTTGTTGCACTTGGTATATGGAAGAGGTGTCCATCTTCCTGGCTTGAATGTGAATTAGGGAAGTCCCGTCACTGGGCCTGGGAAAGTTGTTTGATCTGCTCCCCCTCCATCCCTCTAAGCTCTATTTTACCATTTTGATTAGTTATTATTAGTAGTATTGTTATTGTTATCATTCTTATTATTATTTAATAGGTTTTTTTTATTATTATTTAGTATTATCATTTATTAGTATTTATCATTATTATGTATTCAAATTGTTATTATTATTACTGCATTATTATTATGGTGTATTATTGTGTATTATTATTTATTATTATCATTTTGTAGTAGTATTTACTATTATTAATTATTGCAGCTATCACCTCAACATTTTCTACCCACACTGTGTACCAGAAGGAGATCATATTCTTTCTCTCCAAGAGGCAAATGTTCTTTCACTCTTCAGACACACCTATCTTACTATGCGTTGTTGAGTTATATGCCCATAACACTCTTCCCAATCATACTTTCCCATCATTCACAACATCTCACATAGCATATGCTATGCAGGGTGGTACCATGTGTAGCCTGTTACACTTGGTATCTGGAGGAGCTGTACTTCCTCCTGGTCTGAGTGCAAATTAGGGAGTCCCTGTCACTGAGTTGACTTGAATTCTATGATGGGGCCTCGAAATTTGTTGGTGCACTTTTCCCTTACCCATGCTCATCACTAGTTTTCACTTTTATTATTATTTTTATTATTGTTATTATATACAGGGGTTGGACAAAATAATTTGAACCCATGGTAAATTCAATGGATATTTATTTAATACAGAGTTGGTCCTCCTTTTGCTTTCTGAACAACATCGATACATCTTGGAATTGATTCATAAAGCTTCTTGACTTCATTAAGAGGAATCTTGAGCTATTCTTTTTGGAATACCTGCTCCAACTATTTCAGACATGATGGTGGAAGGTAACAACTTCTAACTTGTGGCTCCAAGACGCACCACAAATGCTCAATAATATTTAGATTGGAGATTGTTGTGGCCACTCCATGTGTTGTAGCTCACTCCTATGCTCTTCATATCAATTCTTAACCATATGACCCCTGTAAGGGGTTGGGCGATTTGCCTTCCTGGCCACCATGCTGACGGGACTCAGCGCCCCATCCAGCCCCAGCTTAGCCTCTTCTTCTTCTTTCTGACAGCCTGTGTTTTTACTCTACTTCCTCACTCCTCCCTACAACCTCTCCCACAACTTTCTCTGGTTGGCCTCTAATTTCACAGTGTAGACACTGACCAGCTTCCTCTCACCCAACTATCCTGGATTGGGGCTGGGGGGAGGGGACAAAGTCCCCTCACTCCTGAGCCCCACTCTGGGTTCGTGGGTTTTTAACAACCCACTTCATCCCCACCCATACCGTCTTCACATCTCCTTTCTTTCTCCTTTCAATTCCTCAGTGTCACACTCTTTGCCCTGAACATCAATGGCATCACCTCGGTGCTGCTGGAAAATTTTCTCGCTACACTCTACATGGATGACTTTTTGATCTCTTGGTGCGGCTCAGATGCCACTTCTTGAGCGTTGACTTCAACAGGCATTTAGCCTCATCTCACTATCCGGAAGCGCACAGGCTTCAGTTTTCCTTGGCCAAGACTAAGGTGGTGGTGTACTTCTATCACCATCCACGGCTCCACCCTGATCCATACTTGTTTCTAAATGGGGTGGGCCTGGAAGTGGTGGACTGGCACGGTTTCCTTGCTCTTGTATTTGACCGATGTCTCACCCAGGAAGCTCATAGTTGCAGCCTTAGGGTCTCTTGTACCCACGCCATGGATATTCTTTGCTCTGTGACATTCAGCGCCTGGGGTGCTGATATGGCTGGGCCTTACCTTTTTATTGATACTTTGTTCATTTGAAGCTCGACTATTGGATGCAAGTTTTATGCAGCCACAGCCAAGTGTGTATTGTGGAAGGTGGACTCGATCCACCACACCGGCCTTTGCCTAGTGACCGGTGCCTTCAGCATGTCCCCCATTGAGAGCCTACTTGTCAATGCTGGGGAGATACCACTTGCTCTATGCCATGCACAGTACATCATTTGCCTGTATACACGAGCCCGGTGCCTGCCTCAGTCGCCAACAGCTCTCACTGCATTCGCAGCTGATCTCGACGGTGCCTATGCTGCCGAGAGACGCCAGTCATACCCTAAGCCCTTTGGGTTTAGGGCCAGGAATCTCTTTCGAGAGCTAGGTATAGCTCTCAGGCCAGTGGTGCCCCTGGTTCTGCCCAAGATGCCACCCTGAAGGATACCACCTTTGACCATTTGTCGCCATGTCTCTGCTCTGAAAGCTTCACAGCGCCAGAATTATTGCGTTCAGCCTTTTTGGAGCACACTTTGTGTCACACTGGAACCGTGCCAGTGTATACGGATGGCTCTAAGTACCAAGAGGGGGGCAGTTTCCATGCCGTATCCCCTCTGTTTGAAGTCAGCCGGGCTCTGCCAGGTGCTGCATCTGTCTTCACCGCTGAACTGGTTGCAATACACCGCTCGGTATGTGAGATTACGCGATGTGCCCGGTTCGGAGACATAATTGTTATCCATAGCGTCTCACAAAATGCCCTGAGTGCTCCCAGGGCATCCCCTGGTTCACGATATCTGTGATGCCCCTCTTTTAGTGAGCCAAGCGGATGTTGAGATTATCTTCTGCTTGGTTCCTGGGCATATAGGAATTGAGGAAAATGAGGGCGCCAAAGAGTCTGCGAGGACTGGGCGACCAGACCAGCGTTGCGCTCTTCCTCACACCGATTACATGGTAGGAATATGGGCAGCTCTCTATGCTGTTTGGCAAAGAAGGTTAGAGACGTTTGAGGGGAACCTAAAGTCGCCTGCCATTTCACCGCGAATGTTCCCTCTGTTGTCTCCAAAAATTGGACTTACTCGCGGGACGCACCGCCATTTGATGGAGCGCTCGCCAGCGCCCTACCGTGAAGACTGCGTTGTCCCCCAGACTGTTCGGCACATTCCTGTTGAATTGCCAAGTCTGGGCCATCTCCGTGCATGTTACCTGTCCCAGTACCTTGATGAGCGAGGTCGCTACCGCTTGCCCCCTGTACTTGGCATGGGTTCCTGCACACTGACTTGTGGACTTTTTGGTGGAGGAGGCTGGCCTCCTCCACTTTATTTAACTTTTTTGTTGTTTCCTTTTGGGTCACATTCTTTGCCGGAGTGTACTTCCTGCTTGTTGCCCTTTTCCTTTTTTCTTGTTATTGTTTTTTTTTGTTTTATATATTATTTTAATGTAGCCAAGTACTAGGATCCTTAAAAAAAAAAAATCCCCTTTTCTATCACACTGGACTGGCCACTCTCTTTAGGGTGGGCAAGAGAAAGCGGGGCCTGTTAGGCCTTGCCTCCTGCAGTCATATATTTTGACATTGTGCCTGCCTGATTTCTCGACTTCTTCATAATCTTGAACATTAAACCCATTTGTCTTTTCTTATTCAGTTTTCTACTATTTCCTTTCCTATTTTCTTTTGGAATGCTTCTTCCCTGAGTTGTTATTTGGACTGGATTTATACCCCAGCCAAAGAACCTCTTAAACAACTCCCCCCCTATTATCCTATGTTCTTCTCACCAAATTCCTGTAGGAGCTGCACATCCTCCTGGTCTGAGTGCAAATTAGGGAAGCCCTGTCACTGCATTGACCTGATATCTTTGATAGGGCCGGGAAAAGTTGTTGGTGTTTTACCTTTTAATTATTAGTTATTATTACCATTATTATTATTATTATCATTCTTTTTATTATGCACTTATACCTCAATTCAACTGATAAAAAGAGGGGAGGCTCAGTCTGATATTGCTGATTGTCCATAATTTCCAACACCAATGTGTACTTAGTGGCTAATATCAACAATTATATTATGAAAGAAAGAGGAATAATAGAGTCCTGTACACTATTTTTAATCAAGCACAATATCCATCAGCACAGTGCATATTTGGTAATTTTGGTTTTGCTTTCTGTGTCTTAAACTGTTTTTTTTTTTTAGCCATATTCATCACACACACTCTTCACGGTTGCACCACTGTTTTTTCCTATTTTTTCTCAAGATGACATGGTTCTAGAAAATAACGAATTACTATTCTCTGAAAAACACTGGAAAAAAAGGCATTAACAAAGGAGCAATTTCCATATACACATGCCAAAATTCCCTTCAAAATGATATGGAATACAATATGATGCGATTCCAACAACCAGGAAAAAAGTTTAAATTACAATAAAACCTAACAAAGAAAACTGGTTTTAAAGCACAGATATATATGAATTATTTATCCACAAAATTAAGTGGGGCCACTTTCTGAAATACCCAAGCATAAAAGAGCAGTTTCACAAATTCTTGCTCACTGCAGCAAAACTTTACCAACCAGCCTAATGTAATTAAATGCATTTATAGAAAGTTTTTTAATAAAAATAAAACAGAAAAATGCTAATAAAAACTATTCAAACATGGTTCTAAAAAATAATGAATCATTATTCTCTGAAAAACACTAAACATAAAAATTTGCTTAAATAAATGAGTGATTTCCACACACACAAGAGGCCAAAATCCCCTTCAAAATAAAATATAATACAATATGATGTGATTCCAACAACCTAACTCAAAAGCACTTTTTTAGAATTTGCCCAAGAAAAATGTTTAAATCAAAAAACAACTAGAACACAGTATTAATACAATTTACAACACTATACTGCAATTCATTGACTTACGACCTACCACATTTACAACTGCTTCTGTATGACAATTTGCCAGCTTTTCACACTGCCACTTTGGAAAATTTTCAGCAATATCGCTCCAAGATGTCTACCAAAAGTAAAATGTCATTATCTTATACTAAACCTGCGAGGAAGGAAAGAAAGGCCATTGATCTAAACACAAAAATGATGTGGTGCAATTTTGGGGACTCCAATTGTCCTCCCTGGTCCGTCATTAGTGAGAAGAACATGAGGATGGGATGGATCTAGCCAGTCCCCTGTCCTTTATCCCCTCACTTCACACTCAAGGAGAGCGAGAAGACTCACCTTAAATGCACAAAAACTTTAAGGAGACCATCCCAGGGCAAATTAGTGACCGCCAAGCCAAGGTGGCTTGTAGTTATGATTAGGCCAAAACCATATTTGAGCACAAGAGTGAGCTTGCAAGGTCGTGTGTAGGCCATTGTATATATATTTACCAAATTGGTCACATGTGCCTAATATTATTGCTTTAGTCAGAGTTATTTATACATTTTTCCTTGTTTATTCTGTATATATTATTTTTTCTGCACATATTTTTTTGAGATTGTATTGGGTGTGGGGAAAAATATATATATATATATATACAGTAAACCATCAATATAACAAACCTCAATATAACGAATTTTGGATATAACAAACCAAATTTCCTGGCCAAACTCCATCAGGTTTAATGAACCGAAGTTTGTTAAATCCGATGGTTGGTTCGGTCATCGCATCGGGTTCAGTGAGTGTTGGTGTGTCACATGTCTCCTACAGTGCAAGGTTCGTATCAATACTATGTTGTGTAGTCCACTTAACTTTATTAGTAATTACATATGTATTACATATCTATGCAATACAGTCTTTATATACATATTTACGTATATGGATTAATGAATGAACCATTGGATATAACGAAATTGGTTCGTTATTTCCATCGCTTTTAACCACCATCGGGTTTAACGAACTTTTGGCAATACACTTTTATATACATATTTACGTATACAGATTAATGAATGAACCATCGGATATAACGAACTTGGTTCATTATTTCCATCGCTTTTAATGACCATCAGGTTTAACGAACTTTCGGCTTCATTGAACGACCCCCCGCCCCATATAGTTTGTTATATCGAGGGTTAACTGTATATATATATATATATATATATACCTATTAAATTTTTTCTAAATAAAATAAATTAAGTATTCACATTTCCTTGAGCCCTTAAGCCCTTGAGCCTCCTTCCTCCTTCACAGCTGTCATTGTCCGAGTGCGCTACTGCTGCCACACACCTGCTCACACACATGGCTTGCATATGAGTGAATTTTTCTTGCATATAATGAATTCTTGGCAGATTTAGGGCAGTCGCATGGGCAAATTTGCATATGCTGAACACGCATATAATGAAGACCTTGTGTATATATGAATTATCCACGAAATAGAAGGCGGTCACTTTCTGAAATACACAAGTATAAAAGAGTGGTTCCATGAATTCTTATTCACTATAGCAAAACTTTACCCACCAGCCTAACTAAAATAAATGCATTCCTAGAAAGTTTTTTAACTAAAAATAAAATGAAGCCAATAAAAAACTATTCAAACCAAATAACTGAAACAAAAAAAACTTTAAAAAAATAACAGGAACATTAAAACAAATGAACAAACTTACAAATCATAGCACTAAAAAGAAGCATACATCATACACATACCCAAACATTTGAAAACAGGTAAAAAGAGATTAAAAAAATATATTAAAAGAAAATTATAAAGCAAAAGAATAGGTAGTGTCAGGGATAGTCTATTTAAGAGACATTGTTAATGGGCTTTAAAAAAAACGTTGAAAGTAAAAAAACCTAGTTTATACCTGTCTTTATAAGCACAAAGGCAACCTGGGAAAAATAAAAGCTTATGATAGGTGAATGATACACATCGCTGATTAGCCAATCTGAAAACCACTAAAAAAATAGCCAAACTGTAACCACAAAAAAGCTAATAAATCATCTGCCCCTAATCGTAATATTTACTGGCTAGCCTGGACAATGTGCTTTTAGAAAATGATGAATTATGTACATCCTTTGAAACACACTGAAACATAAGGGCAAAAATAATGGAGCAATAAGTGATATGTTTGGTTCCAAGACTGTAAACAGACTGAGTGGTCATCTTCTCATGGACAGAGGTCACAAGGTGCAGGGCTAGAGGATGGATGTGTGGCTGTAGAATTTGTCTGTTGCTTCTGAAATCCATTAAACTGGGGTCCATTGAATCAAAGTATGAGTATAATTTATTATTTTGTAGCATTATTTATTAGTTATTATTATTTATTATTATAATTATTACATTATTATTATTATTGTGTATCATTATTTAGTAGAATTATTTATTATTCTCATCATTATTATGGCTATCCCCCCAACCTTTTCTACCAACACTTTGTCCTAGGAGGACTATTCCTACTGTTGCTGAAATTGGGGCAATGTATCTTCTGCACACTTTCACTAGCAGTTTGGACCCAAGAAGTATAAGGAGATAAAAGTCTAGGAGCAAGGTGACAAACACATTATATTATCTCTATTTACTAACCCCCAAAATGTACAGAAAATGTGGGCAAAAATATTAAGTACACAGATAAATTGGGTTATGATTTAACCTTACAACCCCCCCCCCAAAAAAAAAATAAATAAATAAACATAAAGAGGAGATGAATGGGAAGGGTCAGATTTCCCTCTGTCTTGTACTTGTTCCACTTTGGTGATTAATAGTGGTAGAAGTGGTACTATGGTTTTCTGATAGTTCAATTCCTGGGAAGGAGGTCTTTAGGGGCTCTCTGCTTCTTGGTTCAGGCAAAGAAACCCCCCCAAAACGAGGGAAGGAAGCCCCAGGGATCACTTGTGACATTCTGCAAGTTGCATGGCATTCTACCAAAGAAAAAAACCCCACAATAACCATGCCTACTCCCCAATGCCATACAAAAATATGATATCCTGGTTCCACCCCATCAAAGATTTCTAAGCCAACTCACCCACCCACTGCGGTGGTTTATAATGTCTTCTATCCTTTCTGGCTGATTATTACAAAGTTATGTTTGTCACAGACAATCTTAAATAAATTTTTTTAGATAAATCTTTCTTAGATAAACATTAAGGAAACTTTTGTGTCTTAAGTTATTATTAAGAAAACTAAGTGTAAAGAAGTAAATTAAAATTAACAATAGAGAAAATAAAAAAATATATTTTGACTTTATTTAATCTACCCCCCCCCCCCTTCCTTGCTAAACACTCACACTCTATCCTAAACAAAGAAAGGCTAGGATATAAGGACTGACTAAAGCAAAGTGATAAAAACTGATAGTCGACAAAAGTGGGGAATGGCTCTCACACGCACATCAGCTACACACAGTCTCTATTCACCACATCCCTCATTGCTTAAGCCATTTGATCCATTTGTCTTATTCATTATCTATAATGCTGCACTCATTCTGCTATCATACACACACTTTTTACTCATACTACTTTTGATACTCTAATACATCATTCTGAACCCATTCACACACCCCTACAGTACCTTGACTATGTGTAGCTGGGTCAGTCTTATCAGATATAGTTCCACTATTCTTTCTGTCTTCTATACTGTCGCTACTCATCATTTCATTAAGCACACTACTGACTCGGCTCATCATTTCTCTTGTTTCATTCAGAGCCTTACCCAGCAAATTCATATTTAGGCTCTTATTCAAATTCCACCTTTCAATCACAGCTGCTGCTGAATTTAAAGCATACTCAATTGCCATAGATAACTCACCCTCCCCATCACTTCAACATAACTTGTTCTATTAATCCTATCACTCCCAATTGGACTAAACCCCCTCCCCCCCAAATCATTGACACTTTTATTATTCACATGTGGCTTAAATCCAGAGAAATCTGCATTTGTATCCTTCTGAGTCTGTCATTTCACTAACTTCATACTTCTTCAGTCGCTTCTTCTTTCACACTCAAATTGATCATTCCATTTTCATTTAGTTCTTCAGCCACACTACTTCTTTCCCTACATACCTCATACAGTGGATGCAACAGCAAGTATTCCAGAGACACTCTCCATTTTCTCAGCTGACTGGTGTGCTCATACACTTTCAATCCCATTTGTACCCTCCTTTTCTATCATATACTTCACTTCATTATCCCACACATTCTTAACCATATACAGACCCTCAAACTATGTCCATAACATGCATAACTCAACTTGTATACATTCAATCGGCTTTTTATCAATCTTAATTTCAAAACTTTGTCACCCCCTTCAAAAGACTGAAATCTTTCATTTGTCTCATGCCATACATCATATTCTTTCTCTCAATGTTCTTTCATTCTTCAAGCATACATATCTCACTATGCACTTTTGAGTTGTATGGCAATAACACTCTTCCCAACCATATATCCCAATTATACTTGCCTATCATTTGCAACATCTCACATAACATACACACCACAGGGTGGTGCCCTGTATAGTCTGTTACACTCGGTATCTGGAGAAGCTGCACATCCTCCTGGCTTCAGTGCAAATTAGGGAGTCCCTGTCACTGGGTTGACTTGAATTCTATGATGGGGCCTCACATTTGTTGGTGTGCTTTCCCCTGGCCCACACTCATCACTACTTTACTTTTTTATTAGTATTATTATTAATAGCATTATTATTGTTATTTTCTATATTATTATTGTATGTTTTTTATATTTGCTATTAGTATATCTAAAAAAAATATTTTTTTAAGTGTTTATGATTAGTATTATTATTAGCATAAGTTATTAATATTAATTATTATAAGTATTATTATTATCATGATAGCTCTCCACTCAGTTTTATCCCTACACTTTGTACCAGGAGGAGTGTTTCCATCTGTACGGAGTTCTGTCCAGTAGCCATGGTGCCTTGGTGGAATGCATGCCATCCTAGAATCAACGAGTTCCAGGGTATGATAATTTAGGTGATCACCCACCCTACTCGTTAGGGGACCTACCTATCTCTACTTCTCTTTATTACATACCCTACTACCCCTTTTGATACTTCCTCTCCTATCCACAGAGGTTCTGGCTACCCGGCGCACTTTCATCCTTTTTTGAGCGTTAGTCAAGTGTCAGTGTATACCATGAGGTCTCTACCTGGTGCAAGTATTAGGTACAGGGTATGCTCTACCATCGACTCTGCTCACCTTCCTCCAGTACACATATAAGGTGGCTACACTGGCACCATCCTTTATGGTCAAAGTTCCAGTACAATTTTGCCTCAATGGCAGGCCAGTTTGACAAGCCCATCAATGTTGGACTGGGACTGATTATATGGGTCAATGATCACATTCTATAATTTCTGATCCTATGGAGACTTTTCTCTTAATCTCCTCACTCTTAGGGAGGTCATAGTATCTACTTCCTTCAGGCCCCTTTTTTACTCTTTCAATCTAATCATGGTGACAACTGTAAGAAAGAGGGAAAGCACATGGAGATCTGCTTTCAAGCATGGCCTCCTCCTCCCTAAGTGTCAGGGAGGATGGGGAAATGCGAGGCACCCTCTCTGACCAAAGAATTGACTGTGATGGAGAGTACCGTGAATGCGATATGTGATGCCTTGGGGAGGGGGCACATGGAGGCCCCCTTCCCTGAGATGCACAGGGTCTCAAAGGGGACCCAACCCCATATGGCAGAATCTTTCATGGGGTCTGTGCAAGCTTCTCCTCAGACAGCCAGAATGTTCAGGCCCCAGAGGAATCACAAGGAAAGGAGGGACCTTTCCCCCTGACTGGTTCTCCTCGAACAGCTAAGACCTTCTTCTTGCTTAAGCCGGTCCCTCTGGCCTAGGGGCTCTTTCTGGTGCCAGAGAGAAGAGGGTTCAGCCCCCTAACATCCTGCACTTGTGCATTCTGACTTTACAAGGGACCAGCATACCTACCCCATTCAAGGTACCTTAAATGGGATCCATGATGCCTTGGTGAGGGATGGCCACTTGGAGGCCCTGCCTGAGAGGGACATAGTCCCTGAAGTGACCAAGCCCCAAATGGTAGGATCTTCCATGGGGTCAAGCTGGGCTTGGTGCTAAGCACAGAACACGAGTCTGCACCTGTGCAAGCTCCTCCTCAGATGGCTCGGGTCCCCTAGGCCTCACAAAGAGAGGAGGAATCTCCTCCCCCCAGCTGGTGCTGCTGTGACAGCCAAGACCATCTCCATTTCAGAGAAGGATCTTGCTGATGCTGGTCCATCTGGCCTAGGGGCTCTTTCTGGTGGGGGGGAGAAGTGGGTTCATTCCCCCCCCCCCCTCCTTTTCCTCTCCTAAAAAGAAAAGAAACTGTAAGACTAAAAAGACTAAGGGCATACCATTTCAGTATGCGACCAAACCAAGATTGGCATATCTAGCTCCGCTGCTCCCCCAGGTGAGGAATGCCAGACAAATGCTAAAAGTTAACAAGAGCGTAGCCTCGATTACATTGGGGTCCCTCATTCAGAGATTATCTGGCATTTTTGAGCCTGCTGGCTTCAAATGCTTTCTCGTAATTCGCTCCACTAGCTAGCTAGATTGGTAGAGAGTCAAAGGTGACCCATTTCTCGGATGGGAGCCTTCTGCGAATGTGTCAAATCCCTCTGAGGCGGCCATGATTAGTGCCCTCTGGACACTTGATAGCACACCAGTGAATGTGATGCCGCACTCTACCATGAACTTCGTGAAAGGAGTAGTTTATGCTAGGGAAGCTGTTGACTACTCCATACCTGGCATCACCTTAGAGCTGGCTGACTATGGAGTGGGACATGACACAAGCCTGGCAGATGTAGAAATTATCTTCTGCTGGGTTCCTGGACATGTGAGAATTGCAGAGAATCAGCATGCCAACATTGTCACCAAAGACTCAGTGAGGACCTGCCGACCAGACCAACATTTTGCTCTTCTGTTTCACTCTTCTTCACACTGACTACATGGCACTTATTAGGGCTGCTTGGCAAAGAAGATGGGAGATGGTCAACAGGGTCTTAAAGTTGCATACTATTGTGCCGCAACTGTTCCCATGGACCTATCCCCCAATGCACCGATGGTTTCAGTTCGCTTTCTGTCATCTTTAAGTTACACATACCCTCGGCAGTGATGGAGCACTTCTCTGCACCTTACTGCGATGACTGCATTGTCTCCCATACTGTTAGGCATATTCTTGTTGAATTTCTCAGTCTGGGTGTTCTTCACACTCGTTACTTGTCCCAGTACCAGGACAAGCAGGGTCACTACCACTATGGCCATATTTGTGCACACAGACTTATGGACTATCTGACTTTATGGAGGAGACTGGACTCCTCCATTTTATTTTACTCTTTTTGGTGTTGGTTGCATGATCCTGTGCCAGTAGGGGAGATGTGCCCTGCTACTGGCGGGTGCTTCCTTCTTTTTTCCATATTTTTTTTTTACTCTCAGGTTTTTATTTGTTTTGGTGTTATTTGCACCTTTTTTTAAAAAGTTTATCCTATCATTAAATTATGCATGATTATGCCAACTTGTGCCCTAGGAGGCAGTTGCCTCCTTAGCGCTGAATTTACTTTAACTCCACAACTGAAAGATGGACTACCAAATTGTAATTTTTTGTTATTAAAAGTATTTGTTCCATACTCTCTCTTCTACACTCACTAAACTTTTTTCTTTCACCTTTTACAGTTGGAGATATCAGGTGTTAAGAATGTTTCTGATAAAGCCCAGTTCTCAGCTGAAGAATGTGAAGAGGAAGAGTTCTCAGTTGAAGAATGTGAAGAGGAAGAGTTTTCTGCTAAAGTGAAATATTTAGAATCCAGCATGAAGTTGCTTGAAGGGCAGAATATACGTGCACCCTATGTGGAGCCATGGGGTGGTTTCTCCTATCATAATGCTGTAGTTCTGAGTTTTGTCCCAAATGAAAGCAGCTTAGTCAACTATGACAATCCTGAAGTAAATATAATGTGCAATATATTCATTATGTAGTAAATCACTCCTGAATTATAACTCAAAAGATGTATAATATTTGCATTCATTGAGTTTAAAGTTAATTCAATTGTCGTATAAGTTTTGATTTATAAATGTAAATCTCTTCATTTATTCAGCTTTTAATCTTACAGGTTTTGGTTCTGTTTAGTCAGCCCACATGCATTGCCATGATTCCATGTAACTTCTTCCTGGAAGGCCGCTGCCAGTTCAGTGAGAATAGATGTAAATATTCCCATGGTTATCGGGTAGCAGTAAAAGACCTCAAAGAGTACAGGTAAATTTCAGAATTTCATCTTATAATTTATAGTTGTAGCTAATGTGTTTTCAATTCATGTTTTTTCGCTTAGGTATATATTGAAAGGTTGTGATAGTCTTAAATCTATGCATTTCTGAAATTATAAATGCATAAGTACTAAAGTAAAAAGGCATATTATAAAAAGGTATATATATATATCAAAAGACACCAAAAGTCATCCTTTGCCTAATGTTCTTTCATGGGTAAAGGGAGGAAAAATGGTGGCATTGACTTTCATATGGCAATGCCACAAGGGAAGGTGTTACTGCTACAGTGCACTCCGGGGTCTTTTTTCAGGTAATATAAGCTACAAAGCCAATTTTGGGAACATCACATCCACCATATTCTCCATACATGTCACCAGCTCTGACCTAGCTGAGGGGAAGCACCACTTCTGATTAATGAAGTTTAGCCATATCTGCTGTGATAAGTCACCAGATGAGTCTTGATTCTGGTTGAATTTATGGCAGTTGCCATGTATTGTGGACACACTTCCCTGGTTTGGATTCCACATTAAACTGTAGTACCCAAAATTATCTTTTGTCCCTCTCTGATTATTTCTGTAGATAATCACTTGTACAATAAATGACTTCATAATATACTCACACTTAAACAGTGTTCTGGTTTGTTACTAATTCTCTATTATTTCAGAAATGGTATAAACAAATATCTTAAATGAAGCATATCTTATATGAAATCTTAAGCATCTTGCTTTTAGTTACAATGTTATGTATAATTCAGCACCTGCATTCCTTGTAGGTATAATGCTTATCTTTGATGTAAATGTTGTTCCATGATTCTAACCTATTCTTTGCAGGGTGCAGTCTCCATCTTACCTTATTGCAATTTGTTTTGTTTCTCTTTTCAGTTAATTTAATCAAAATTGCCCACAGTGTTTCCCTAACCTCCCAATGTTGCAACGATTTAATTGACTTTGAGATTGCAGACTTGGGTTGTTGTTTGCAGCCCGAAAGACTGACAGTTTCTCTGACTGCCCCAGAACCTGCTCGAATCTTCATGAAGCACTGTAAAGAAGGCAGGGATGGGGCCAAAAATCACTTGATCCTATTGGCAGTGGCTTGCTAGGATAGGGCCAGGGATGGTGGGACCCATCGGGTCATGCCCCTTTCAGTCCTGCATACTTGCAGGGGGCAGCGTGCCTGCCCCTCTCTCTCTCTTCCCCAATGGAGGTCAGTTCACTGGGCCAAGATGACAATACTAAAAGTCCTTGAGTCCCTCCTTACTTGGACATGGTCCTTGAGGTGACTATGCCCATGGAGGAGAATCTAGGCTCATTGCCAAACACCGAACCTGTGTCAGCCTCTGTGCAAGCTTCTCCTCAGCCGGCTTGGGCCCCCCAAGACTGACAAGGAGAGGAGGGACCTCCTCCTCCAACTGGTGGCCTTTCAACAGCCAAGCCTTCTCCATTTCAGATAAGGAACTTGCTAAGGCTGGTCTCTCCGGACTTGTGGCCCCTTCAGGGGATCGTGAGAAGTCAGTTCAGTCCCAGTCTTCCCCGTAAGGGGCGCGGCGATTTACCATCCTGGCCGCCGTGCTGACGGGATCCAGCACTCCGTCCGGCCCCAGCTTAGCCTCTCTTCCTTCCTTCAGATAGCCCGATTTCTCCCCTACCTCGTCGCTTTTCATACAACCTCTCCCACAACTTTCTCTGGTCAGCCTCTAATTTCACAGGGTAGAATGCTGACCTTCTTCTCAAGCCAACCACCCCGGATCGGGGCTGAGGGGGGAGGGGACATTGTTCCCTAACCCCTCAGCTCCGGTTCGGGATGGGTTTTTTTTAACAACCCGCTTCATCCCCACCCATACCTTCCTCACATCCCTTTTCCTCTCCTCTTCACAACCTATATTTTTTACGCCGTGTTCAAGGCTACCAGGCGGGAGGGGTGGTCCCGAATGGCGGCGCCTGGCTCTGCCGGGCTTGTAAGCACCTCTCGCAGTGCGGGCAACTGCGAGAGGTGATGAGCTATTGCGTCCCGTAATAAAAAGAGGGTCACCATGCCCATGAATGAAAAAAAAACCCCCAAAAACCCAACCCCCAACTTCCCCAAGAAAATCGACGGAGCCGCCCTCGGGCAGCTCCACCGAGAAAATGGAGGTCCCCCCCTTGTGCTTGCGCAAGGGACCCTCCATAACTCTTTAACCGGAGAGGAGGCTTACTCCTCTCCTACGCCTACGGGTGTAGGGGACTCCCCCTCACCCCCTTCTCTGGAGGTGCTTTCAGGCACCTCCCTATCTCCAGCGGCAGTCCCTCCTTTGCTTTCTAAGGGGACTGCCAAGAAAGCCAGCAGGCAGCCCATTGCCGACCGCCCCTCGTGCAAGCGGCTCGGTAGGGCAAACCCCCTTAGGGGGGAGAGGGAAGCCAGGCCCCTTCGGTCGCTTCCCTCAAAAGACCTGCTGGCAAGAATTTTAAACCTTGCTGGGGTCAAGGCCTGTGCCTCCCCACAGCACCTGACTAGTGACAATACTGCCAAGGGGACCTGCGATGTCCTGGGAGGGGATGGCCAACTGGAGGCCCCTCCTGTGATAGACATGGTCCTTGAGGAGACCCAGCCTCAGACGGTAGGGCCTTCCATGGGGGGGAATTCGGGCTCGGCGCCAAGCACCGAACCCGAATCCGCCCCTATGCAAGGTCCTCCTCAAATGGCTGAGGGCTCCGAGGCAGTAAAAGGAGGGGAGGGATCTCCTCCGACAGGTGCCCCTACGACAACCAGGACCTTCTCCATTTCGGAGAGGGACCTGGCTGAGGCTGGTCCATCTGGCCTGGGGACTTCTGCCGGCGGAGGTGAAAAGCGGGTTCATTCCCCGCCCTCCTCTCCGAAAAAGAAAAAGAAAAAGACTAAAAAGACAAAAAAGACTCGGGGCTCCTCTCCATCCGCGGGGGCTGCGGGGACGGATGGGTCTGCTGCCACTCTGGCAAGCGACCAAGCCAAGATCGGCACATCCGCCCCCTCTGCCCCCCCGGTTGCGGAGCCCCTGACAAAGAAGACTAATACCAAGAGTGCACAGGGCGGAGCCTCGATGACATCGGGGCCCCTGATTCAGAGGTTACCTGGCGTTTTCGAGCCCGCTGGCTTCAAACGCTTCCTCGTTATTCGCTCCACTGATGGCACCATGTTGTCCAAGGGCAACATGATCCATCAGAGGAGAGGATTAGCTAGTGCAATTGGTAGAGAGCCGAAGGTAACCCGTTTCTCGGACGGGAGCCTTCTGGCGAATGCGGCGAATCCCGCCGAGGCGGCCAAGATAAGTGCTCTTCGGACACTTCATGGCACCCCGGTGAGTGTGACGCCGCACTCTACCATGAACTTTGTGAAAGGAGTAGTTTATGCGAGGGAACTCGTTGACTACTCCATTGAGGACATCACCATAGAGCTGGCCGACCATGGGGCGGTCAAGGTCGAGCGTGTGATGAGAAAACAGGGAGGGGCCTCGAGACCCACCCCTACACTCTTCGTCACGTTCGACTGTGACAAGCTCCCTGAGTCGGTGCGTGCCGGTTGGTACCGCTACCGCGTGAAGGCATTCGTGCCACTGCCGCGGCGGTGCTATTACTGTCACCGCTTCGGCCATACGAATCGATCATGTAGACGTGCAAAATCGGGGTCACCCGAAGTCTGTGTAAATTGCTCCAAGGTCGCACACGATAAGTCCAAATCGTGTGTGGCCAAGTGTGTCAATTGCGGAGAGCCGCACCCTGCTTCTTCGAAGCAATGTGGTGCATATCTCCTTGAGAAAGAAATCCTGGCCGTTCAGGCCCAGGATCGACTCTCATTCCGCGAGGCTAAGGACTTGGTCCTGGCGCGACCGGCTCTGCCTGGGACGTCATGTGCCTCAATAGTTAGAAAGGCACCCTCTGCTCCTGGCCCATCCAGGCCAACGAGCACGGTTGTTTCCGCGCCCATTCGGAGCCCTTCTGAGGGCTCTACCCAACCCGGGCACTCCCCTGGTAAAGCTGGCGGCATAAAGGGTTCATACCCTGCCCCGGCTAAAACCAGGGCTCCCCCCTCTTTCCCCAGCGTGACCGTTTCCCGTAAGGCGAAACGGCCACGTGCCTCCACCGAGTCGTTAGACTCACAGGAGGCAACACCCCTGAAGATGGTCGCTAGGCCATCTTCCGGGGTTCCTAAAGCTGTCCCCCGAAAGGAGGACAGCAACAAAGGAGCTTCGGCTCCTTCGCCCACGCCCCGAGGTGGAGCGAGTGGCTTGGAGACGGTGGTTCCTCGAAAAGAGGGCCCCCCGCCTCCGAAGCCGCAACGCCCGCCTAAGGTTTCGAGGCGGAGGGAGGAAAAGACTCGCATGGCGAGCCCAACCTCCCCCAATAAGTCCTCGAAGGCGACAGCGCCTTCAGCGCTTTGTCCGGCCAACAGCGCCCGGGGTTCTGCCCCCGGGAAGCGTACGGTCATTCCTGTGAGGGTCTTCAATTCGAGGAGGGCCACCGCGTCTCCTCCGAGCTAGGCCTGGAGGGCATATTCCTTCAATGGAATTGCCGTGGACTCCGGGCCAACTGGGAGGAGCTGCGGAGGCTCGTCTCGTCCCGTTCCCCGTTAGCTATTTTTTTGCAGGAGACCATGCTAGGTGCGTGCCCCCTCCCTGCCCTCCCGGGGTATAAGGGTCTTGCGACCCCACCACCGCGGGATGGCCGGGCTGGGGGATGCGCAGTTTACACCCGGCATGATGTCTCCGTTCTTCCTTTCTCTTTAGATACCTCCTTTCAGGCAGTGGCTGTGCAGCTGCACCTGGATAGGAGGTATACTATCATTTCTGCGTACATTCCACCGTCAGCTGACTTCGACGCGGGGGACTTCCGCCGCGTCTTTGCACGGTTGCCGAGGCCCTATCTCTTGCTTGGAGATCTGAACGGCAGGCATCCTCTCTGGGGAGATTACTCCATAAATCCCAGGGGACAAGTCCTTGCCGATCTGATCGAAGAGCTTGAGATGGGTGTCCTAAACGTGGATGAGTTTACGCATCACTGTCCGAGAACCGCTTCATTTTCTTGCCTTGACCTATCTTTGTGCTCTTCGGATGCACAGCCTGATTTTGATTGGGGGGTGGTCGATGACCTCCATGGTAGTGATCACTTTCCCATTCAAATATCATTTTCAGGGCAACTGCCGCCTGAGAGACCACCTCGATGGTGCTTGGTGCGGGCGCGGTGGCCTGCATTTCAGGAAATGACTGAATTCTCTATCTCAGTCGAGGAGTTTAGGTCGGTAGATGAGGCCGTTGAGTTCTTCTCCGGCAACCTCATCGCCGTGGGCCTGACTACTATTCCTAGGACGTCTGGCCGTTTTGCACGCCGACCACTCCCATGGTGGTCGGCCGAGTGTGAGACGACCCTCAAACAGAAGCGTTATGCCTACATGCGCTATAAGCGCCGCCCGAACGATTTCACTGTCGCTGAATTTCGTCGGGCTAGGGCTAGGTTCCGGTATATTTGGAAGCACGCCCGCCGCTCTTCTTGGCGGGCATACGTGTCTTCACTTAACGGCAAGACCCCTTTAGCTGAGGTGTGGAAGCGAGTCAAAAGGATTCGGGGCAAGTTCTCGCAGGACCCCCCTCCCGTTCTCCAGGAGAATGGGACCGCAATCTCGGACCCCGCGTCCGTGGCGGAATCCTTAGCGACCGCTTTTTCCGCATTCTCTAGCCGTGATGCTGCTCCGCCAGCATTCATTGCACGTCGTGATGTCGCGGAAGGCCGCCGGCTGGACTTTACCTCCAGAGGCGGAGAACCCTTCAACGACAAGTTTACTGTGAGTGAGTTGCGTTCCGCTCTCGCTTCGTGCGCGGACACCGCCCATGGTCCGGACGATGTCCCGTACGCCATGCTTCGACACCTGGGTGAGCGAGGCATGGCCTTTCTGTTAGATTTGTTCAACAGGATCTGGGTGGAAGGTCTTCTCCCAGACTCCTGGCGAATCGCTACTGTGCTCGCCTTTCGCAAACCGGGGAGAGATCACTCTACTCCGACCGGTTTCCGCCCAATCTCTCTAACCTCTTGCGTGTGCAAGTTGATGGAGAAATTGGTAAATGTTAGATTAGCCTTTTTCCTGGACAGCGGAGGCCATCTGTCTTCCGCACAGTGCGGCTTCCGCAAGTTCCACTCCACGTCGGATGCTCTGCTCCGACTGGAAAATGCAGTCTGCGAGGCTTTCCTTCGTAGACAGCACTACGCCACGGTCTTTTTCGATTTGGAGAAGGCCTATGATAGCGCATGGCGATACGGTATCATGGAGACTCTCCACACGATGGGGGCGAGGGGACGCCTCCCAATGTTTATATCTGAATTTTTGCGAGATCGTCGATTCCGCGTACGGGTGGGGGGAGCTCTCTCCGGCCCAAAGGAGCAGGAAGAGGGTGTCCCGCAGGGAAGTGTCCTCAGTGTCACACTCTTTGCCCTGAGCATCAACGGCATCACCTCGGTGCTGCCGGAAGATGTTCTCGCTACGCTCTACGTGGACGACCTTTCGATCTCTTTTGGCGCGGCCCAGATGCCAACTCTGGAGCGTCGACTCCAACAGGCATTGAACCGCGTCTCTTGCTATGCCGAAGCGCACAGGTTTCGCTTTTCTTTGGCCAAGACTAAGGTGGTGCACTTCTGCCGCCATCCACGGCTTCACCCCGACCCAGATTTGTTTCTTAATGGGGTGCGCCTGGATGTGGTTGAGTCGCACCGTTTCCTTGGTCTTGTATTCGACCGACGCCTCACCTGGGAGGCTCATATTCGCAGCCTTAGGGTCTCTTGTACCCGCGCCATGGACATTCTCCGTTCCGTGACGTTCAGCGCTTGGGGCGCTGATAGGGCTACTGCCCTACTTTTTTATCGATCCTTTGTTCGTTCCAAGCTAGACTACGGATGCGAGTTTTATGCATCCGCAGCCGAGCGTTTATTGCGGAAGGTGGATTCGATCCACCACACCGGCCTTCGCCTTGCGACCGGTGCCTTCCGCACTTCCCCCATTGAGAGCCTGTTGGTCGATGCTGGGGAGATGCCACTCGCTCTGCGCCGCGTGCAGTGCATCACTCGCCTGTACGCGCGAGCCCGGCGCCTCCCTCAGTCGCCAACAGCTCTCACTGCATCCGCAGCTGATCTCGATGGTGCCTATGCCGCCGAGAGACGCCAGTCATACCCTAAGCCCTTTGGGTTTAGGGCCAGGAAACTCCTTCGAGAGGTAGATATAGCTCTCGGGCCGGTGGCGCCCCTGGTTCTGCCCAGGACGCCACCCTGGAGGGTACCACATTTGGCTATTTGTCGCCACGCCTCTGCTCCCAAAGCTTGTACTGCGCCGGGAGTATTGCGTTCGACCTTTTTGGAGCACACATCGTGTCACGCTGGTACCGTGCCAGTGTATACGGATGGCTCCAAGTCCCAAGAGGGGGTCGGCTTCCACGCCGTATCCCCTCTGTTTGAAGTCAGCGGGGCTCTACCAGGCGCTGCGTCTGTCTTCACGGCCGAGCTGGTGGCAATACACCACTCGGTACGGGAGATTACGCGACGTGCCCGGTTCGGAGACCGGATTGTGATCTATAGCGACTCACAAAGCGCCCTGAGTGCTCTCGGGGCATTGGAATCTCCGCATCCCCTGGTTCCCGATATCCGTGACGCCACGGTTTTGGCGAGCCGGGCAGATGTCGAGATTGTCTTCTGCTGGGTTCCTGGACATGTAGGAATTGCGGGGAATGAGCGCGCCAAAGAGTCCGCGAGGACTCTGCGACCGAACCAGCGTTTCGCTCTTCCTCACACCGACTACATGGCAGGAATACGGGCAGCTCTTCGGACTGCTTGGCAAAGAAGATGGGAGACGGTCGAAGGGAACCTAAAGTTGCGTGCCATTGCGCCGCGACTGTTCCCATGGACCCATCCCCCAATGCCGCGGCGGCTTCAGGTTGCTTTCTGTCGTCTCCGAATCGGACACACTCGTGTGACGCATCGCTATCTGATGGAGCGCTCGCCTGCGCCCTATTGCAACGACTGCGTCGTCCCCCAGACTGTTCGGCACATTCTTGTCGAATGTCCCAGTCTGGGTGATCTTCGCGCACGATACCTGTCCCGGTACCGGGATGGGCGGGGTCGCTACCGCCTGTCCCTTGTGCTCGGGACAGATTCGTGCACATTGACTTGTGGACTTATTGACTTCTTGGGAGAGGCCGGCCTTCTCCCTATTATTTAAGCAAGGTTTGTTTGTTGTTGTTTTTTTTGTTGTTTTTTTTGCATGTTTTTTTTTTTTTGTTTGTTTTTTTCCTTTAGTTGCACGCTCCTGCGCCGGGGGGACCTCTCCCCGACGCACCAGCTTGCTTCCTTTCCCCCTTTTGGGGTGTTGTTTTTTTTTTTTTTTTTTTTTTTTTGTTTTTTCTCTTTAATTTATTTTAAAGTAGCCTAGAACTAGGCCAGTTTTAATACGGCGACTAATGCCCAAGTAGGCAGTCGCCAGATGAGCTCATAAAAAAAAAAAAAAAAAAAAATCAGTCCCAGTCTTCCTCGCCAAAGAAGAACGGCGAAAAGTTAGAGAAGACTAGGGATTCCTCTCCCTCTGCAGGGGCTCCGAGAACAGACAGGTTCACTGACGTTTCGGCAAGTGATCATTCCAAGATCGGCACTAATATTAAAGCCGAGGGTGCACTGAATGAAACCTCAATTATGTCTCGGTCCCTCATTCAGAGCCTACCTAGCGTTTTTGAGCCTGCTGGCTTCAAACTTTCTGGTTATTTATTCCACCTGTTGGCTAAACACAACATGATGAATCAGAAGAGGGCATTAGCTAATTTGAATGGTAGAAAGCCGAAGGTGACCTGTTTTGTTTCTCATTCAGGAGCCTTCTGCAAGTGCATTGGACACCTCCAAGGTGGCCATGATTAGCGCCCTTCAGACGTTCAATGGCTTGCTGATGAGTGTGACGCAGCACTCTACTGGGAACTTCACAAAAGGAGTGGCTTATACGAGAAAGACTGTTGAATATTCCTTAGAAGACATCATTTTTGAGTTGGTTGACCATGGGGTGGTCAAGGTCCAATGTGGTGATGAGAAAACAGGGAGGGGCCTAAAGACTCACCGCTATATTCTTCCTCACGTTCAACTGTGACAGGCTCCCTAAGTCGCTGTGTGCCGGTTAGTATCACTACCGTGTGAAGACATTCGGGCCACCCTCACAGAGGTGCTACTACTGCCACGGCTTTGGCTATACGTATCCCTCCTGTAGATGTGCACAGTCAGGTTAACTGCTGTACGTATAAGTTGTTCCAAGGCCGTACACGATAATTCCAAACTGTGTCTGGCCAAGTGTATCAATTGCGGAGAGCGGCACCCCACTTCTTCAAAGCAGCTTGGTGGGTCTCCTTGAGAAGGAAATCCTGGCTGTTCAAGCTGCGGATCCTTTCCCATTCCACGAGGCTCAGGACTTGGTCCTGGCGCACCCGACACTGGCTGAGAAGTCTTATGTCTAAGTTTAAAAAAACGGCACCCTCTGCTCTTGACCATTTGAAGCCTTCAGAACCTTTCAGAACCCTTCTGCAAGTTCTACGTTCTACCCCCACCCCGGGCTAAAACAAGAGTCCCCTTCCCCTTTCCCCAGCCTGACCATTTCTTGTAAGGCATCACCCATGAATGTGATTGTAAAGCTGTTTTCTGGGTTCCCTAAAGCTGCCCCCATAGGAAAAAAAGCGTCAAAGAAACCAGCTTCTACGCCCCTATCCAAGGTTGGACTGGGTGGATTCTCCAAAGGAGGGATCCTCACCTCCGAAGCCGCCCAACCCACCAAAGGTTTTGATTCAGAAGGAGGAAAAGACTTGGATAGTGACTCCAATCTCTTCTGATAAGTTTTCGAAGGCGACAGCGCCTTGTTCGGCTAACAACGATCGGAGTTCTGCCTCCGGCAAGGGTACGGCCATTCCCGTGACGTTCTTATCTTCGAAGAGGGCAGCCGCATCTCCGAACTAGGCCTGGAGGGCATATTCCTTCAATGGAATTGCCGTGGACTCCACACCAATTGGATGGATCTGTGGAGGCTCATTTCCTCTTGTCCCCCGTTATCTATCTTCTTGCATAAGAACATGCTAGCTGCGTGACCCTTGCCCACCCTTTCAGGGTATAAGGGTTTTGTAATCCCACCACCACAGGATGGTGGCCTGGCAGGAGGATGGATGATTTTCACAAAGAATGTTTCTGTTCTTCTATTTACTATAAATACCTCCTTTCAGGCATGGGCAGTAAAGCTACACATGGATAGGAGGTATGCTATTATTTCTGTGTACATTCCACCATCATCTGACTCGATACAGTGGACTTCAGCCGCATCGTGGCACGGTTGGTGAGGCCTTTTCTTCTGCTTGGAGATTTAAATGGTAGGCACCCTCTCTAGGGGGATAATGCAATCAATCACATGGGTCAGGTCATTACTGACCTGATCAAAGAGCTGGAGATAAGTATCATAAATGTGGATGAGTCTATGCATCACAATCCGAGAACCACTTTTTACTGCCTTGATCTATCCTTCTACTCTATGGATATACAGCCTGATTTTAGATGTGATGAGGTCAATGACCTCCATGGTAGTGATGACTTTCCCATTCAATATAATTTTCTGAGACGGGTGCGGTGTTCAGCATTTCAGGGGAAATAACTGATTTCTCTGTCTCAGTCGAGGAGTTTAAGTCAGGGATGATGCCTTTGAGTTTTTATCAGGCAACCTCATTGCCATGTGCTCAAGTACTATTCCTAGAACATCTGGTCATTTTGCACATCGTCTGCTTAATTGGTTGTCATCCGATTGTCAGACACCCCTCAGAATAAAAAAGATTCTAGCTAAGTTCTCACATGCTACCCATCCCATTTTCCAGGAGAATGGGTCCGCTTTCTCCCTATTTTCAACCAAAATGTTGCTTCTCTAGCATTTAATGCATGTTTTGGTGTAGATAAATGCCACCGACTGGTCTTTACCTCCAGTTATTCAACAACATATTACGTTAAATGAGTTTTGTTTGACTCTCGCTTCATGCACTGACACTGTCCCTGGTCCAAACGATGTCCCATATGCCATGCTTCAACATCTAGGTGAGCAAGGCATGGCATTTCTGCAAATTTTTTCAATAGGGTCTGGAGAGAGGGGACCTTCCTAGACTCCTGGATAGTTGCTACTGTACTTGCTTTTCACAAACTGGGGATCGCTCTCTCCCCCGGGCAGTTTCTACAAAACTTCTCTTAACTTCCTGCATGCGCAAGTTGATGGAGAAGTTGGTAAATGTTGGACTAACCACCTGTCTTCCAAAAGTTCCACTCCACTTTGGATGCTCTGCTCCAACTGGAAAATGCCATCTGCGAGGCCTTCCTTCATACACAACACTACACCACAGTGTTTTTTCATTTGGAGAATGCGTTTGATTCCCCATAGTGATACATTATCATAGAGACTCTCCACATGCTAGGCCAAGGAGACACCTCCTAATCTGAGTTTCTAAGAGATCGTCGATTCCCGCGCATGGGTTGAGGGGAGCCATCTACAGCCTAATGGAGCAGTGCCACGGGTGGTCCACTCACTCGCCCTTGAGACGCTTGCTAGATTGAAAGGAGATGCTGATACTAATTTTTTTTATTACAAAATATAATTCCCCAGACCAAATATATGAGAAATGAACAACCCCCTTAAATATTGATAAATATAAAATACAATGTGCAATCTCCCTCTCTCTAACCCTCGTGACCACCACAAAACCCTTAGTTGAGTCGGGTTGTTATTAGAGGGTTACTAAGTTACCCTGGAGCGTTTTCTCATGCATTTGGGGTGGTACCCTCGCTTTCCCTTAGTGTGAAGCAAAAAAAAAAGAAGGAAAAGGGCGCAGACATGGTCTATCTCTCCCTCTCAAGCAGAACAAAAGATTTTCACAACAACCCAAGTTGGCACTGTTGTGTTCTCTTGAGTAGGACAAGGGGATGAACAGTTGCAACCACAAATCACACCATGCACTGCTACTTTATAGTTTCACACGTAATATTTTGGCTTTTCTTACTCCAAAGGCAGCGGGTCCTTAGGAGCTGAACAAGGTGGAAAAAATATTACCTTTGGTCGCTTTCTCAAGGGTGTTACATATCCCCCCTCCATAGCTCACAACCCCCCCTCCACATTTCTCACTCATACATATTCGTACCTGGCTTTGTCTTCCAGGTCTGTTTCTTTTGTGCACATGTCAAAAAGACTTAAATTTTATATCACTTCACTCACAATCTGTTATTCTTTATACTAGTAATCCTAGGGGGAGAAAAAATTACTCCTGCCAAAGGCTGGGTCCGACACTACTTCCAGGCAGCATTGTCCTCCATCCTTCACTAAAACCTGAAACAAAAGGTGGGCATTAGAGTGGGCACAAGTGAATTGAGGCGAATAGAAAATAAAACCTCTACAGAAAGAGGAAAGAGGGTGTCCCACAGGGAAGTGTCCATAGTGTCGCACTCTTTGCCATGAGCATCAAAAGTATCACCTCGGTACTGCCAGAAGATGTTCTTGATAGGCTCTATGTAGATAACCTTTCGATCTCTTTTGGTGCTGCCAAGATGCCAACTCTGGAGTGTCCACTCCAACAGGCATTGAACCACAAATTTCTGTATGCAGAAGCGCACAGGCTTCATTTTAACCTCTGCCAGACTAAGGTGGTGCACTTCTGTCACCATTCACTTCTCCACCCCAACCTGCAAGCCCTGAACGGGGCTTGCATGGAAGTGGTGAACTCTCACCATTTCCTCGGTCTTGTTTTTTTAGCTAAATCTCGCCTGGGAGGCTCATATCCGCAGCTTTAAGGTCTCTTGTACCTGCACCATGGACATTCTTCATTCTCTGATGTTCAGCACTTGGGGTGTTGATAGGGTTACTGCCTTCCTTTTCTACTGATCCTTTATTTGTTTGAAGCTTGACTATGGAAGCGAATTCTACTCATCTGCAGCAGAGCATGTATTGTGGAAGGCCTTTTGCATATCTCCCATTGAGAGCCTACTTGTTGATGCTAGGCAGATGTCACAGTTCCATTATGAGCTTGTGTGCACAAACACGGCGCTCCATCAGTCGCCAATGCCTCTCACTGCATCTGCGGTTGTTGATGATGGTGCCTATGTCGCCGAGAGACGCCAGTCATACCAAAAAAGGGTTTACGTTTATGAACTTCCTTTGAGGGCTCGGTGTAGCTCTCAGGCCTGTGCCAACTGTTCTGCCCAAGATGCCACCTTGGAGGGTACCACCTTTGACTATTTGTAGCCACGCATCTACTCCAAAAGCTTACACAGTGCCGGGAGTATTGCATTCAATCATTTTGGAGCACACTTCTTGTCACCCTGGAATTGGATCCATGCTAGTGTACATGGATGGCTCTTAGTCCCAGGAAGGATTCAGTTTCCATGCTTTGAAATTTGCACCTCCAGGGTCTCACTCAACCCCAAATTTTACCCCTCAGGTAAAGTAAGGAACAGCTGAAATGTCAGCCTCTATAAAAATATGAGCTGAAGAGACAAGGCCTACAAACTCCAGTTTATAATATAAAATTTTGAAATCTTAGATCTGGGCCTACCTCAACAGAAGTCCCAAAGGCAATAAAAGGAATGGTATCGAGTTAAGCCTACTTACTTTTTACGAGTCCTTGATGTCTTTATTACTTTTTCGAGGTATTAGACCCGCGCCTCATGTTTAGTTTTCTTTTTAGTTAATATGGTTTTGACTGTAATGATATTCACAATTTCCACAAACTTTTTTTAAGTCTTTTGAAATCGCCGAAAGTTGTTGTGTTTTGGTTTTGACAGTCGTGGTTGGCGTCAACAACAATAACAATGATGGCACATTTTTCCTTTCCCAAGAAATCTTTTTTGTGACATCACTAATATTGTCGACATTCATTTGTTTTAGGGCAAATCCTCTTTGCCCCTGACCAAGTGGAAGCAGCGGGCCCATTCACTGTCAACTAACCCTTCCATTGCCTAAATTAAGACTTCCATTAATTTATTGAAAGGATGTTAAAAGAAATTTAATTTAATATTAAGAATTAGTCATTCAGGGTTGTATATACCATATGCGATATACCCTCTGTTTCAAGTCAGCAGCTCTTTACCTTGCACTCCGTCTGTCTTAACGTCTGAGCTTGGTTGCAATACACTGCTTGTCACATGAGAAAATGCGTCATGCCTGATTGGGAGACTTAATTAATCTCTAGCAACTCACAAAGTGCCCGGAGTGTTTGCTGGGCATTGGATTTTCGTCACAACCTGGATCACAGTATGAGACACTTTGGTTGCCGCGAACCAGTTGAATGTTGAGATTATCTTCTGCTGGGTTCTTGGACATGTAGAAATTGCAGAGAATGAGTGACCAATCCATCATTTTGCTCATCCTCACACTGAATGCATATTAGGACCTAACCCCTAATGCCGCACCAGCTTCAGGTCTCTTTCTGTTGTCTTCCAATTGGCCACACTCGCGGAATGCACAGACACTTGATGGAGCGATCCCCTGCACCTTACTGCAGTGACTGTGTTTTCCCCAGACTGTTCGGCACATTCTTGTTGAATGGCCCACCCAGTCTGGGTGATCTTGGAGATGCTTCACACCCCAGTATCAGGACCAGTGGGGTTGCTACCCCATGTTCCTTGTACTTGGGACAGGTCGTGTACACAGACTTGTTTGTGGACTATCTGATTTTTGTTACTGTCTTTGTTGTGGATTGCATGCTCCTGCGCTTGGGGTGAGGTGGAGCTCCCCGACACTGGAGCATGCTTCCTTCTTGTTTGTTTGTTTTTCTGTTGTATTTGTGCTTTTGGGTTTTTTTTTCTTTGGTTTTGGTAATTTTAAAGTAGCATAGCACTAGGCTGAAATTGTCAATTATGTGACTTATGACTTTAAAGACAGTCTCCAGATGAGTGCGTTTAAAAAAAACCCAAATAAATACAACTCCTTGTCACACAAGGCTATAGCAGCCAGAGCGAAGGTCGATCAAAGGTAACCATTCACTGTTGAAGCTGATGCCTCTAAGTCTGCTTTTGGAACTAATCTCAACCAGAGTTGCCGGCCTGTCACCTTTTTCACCTGAACCCTGAGTTCATCTGAGCGAAGGTACTGTTCAGCAGAGTAAGAGTTTTATGCATCATTGAATCAGACGAGAGTTTACTTTAACCACAGAGCAGCATTCAGTCTCCTACATGTTCGACACCCACCACCAGAGCAAAATAAATAAATGAGAAAATCTCTCTGTGGCATTTGAAACTTATGCCTTTCAGATAGGAGCTCCTATATAGGCCTGGATCCCAGAACTCAGCCACTGACACCGTTTTGCATGGATTTTGCTCCTCTGTCATTACCACTTTGCACATAATCTCACTGAGTTACAGCGATCTCTGATTTCTAGGTGTTGCACTACTATTGCATTTTGTGTGGACAAGAATTTGGCCTACTCTAAAAGAAGTTAGGAGCATTGTATCGCTGGTCAACACTTGTCGCAGACTTAAGCTTCTGTGCCATTGTCCAGATGGGAAAGAGCTTGTTCGAGCTATGGCCTATTCGATCATCGGCGGCGAGTATTTGCACTTTTCTTTTGCTTACCCCTGTATGCATATGTCATTGTCCCCTGTGATCTCATGCTTGGCTAACTTGTCTCCATATTTGGCTTGCCAGCATGCGCCCATTCCAACCAAAGGGCATCCTGTATTAGCTCAGAATACAGATCCTTGATTCATGAAAATGGGGTAGCTACGAGTTGCACTACTCCTTACAACCTGGCTGAAAAATGTGAGTGCTATGTGGGCTTCATTTGGAAGGCAGTGACTCTTGCATTGGACTCTAGCAAACTCCCCCTTTCAGCCAGGGAGTTGGTGTTATCCAAAGTTTTGCATTCTATTTGCTTTCTTTGCACTTTGACCAATGCCACTCATCACAAGACAGTATTTTCCTACCCTCGGAGAACTTAGGCGGGACAGATTATACCTACTTGACTTTCTTCTCAAAGTAGGGTTCTCCTCCTGAGACATATCTGCCACAAGGATGAATCTTTGGTGCTTATGGGGAAGTTCATCAAAGCTAATCCTGGATAGGCTCATATTCATTTATCCAACAGTTGCCAGTAAACTGAGCATGGAAAAAAAAAAAGGATAAATGGCACAGAGAATGACAATATGGAGACCTTTTCCTCAGCATTGTGAGATCTGTCCACCAGATGATAAAACAATCTCCAGAAAGTCCTCCAGCCCCTATGCCTGGGGGAAGCTTTGACTCCACTTCCCTCTGTACCGATTGATCCTGCTTTCACTGTCACTTGGAACGGGTTCGGTACATGCCATGTTGATGCCAATTCATTGTGATGCTCATTATGTATATCCAGGGTGTGTTTTTGCTGTGGCCTTTCTTTTTTGAGAATGTGATAGTGTAGTAGTTTGTTACTAATTCTCTCCTATCATTTCAGAAATGATATAAATAAATATCTTGAAGGTTAAATACCAATTTTTTATGTAAATATTCTTCTGCCATATCTGGGTGTATTCCTCATCTTACCTTATTGTAATTTCTGTTTTGTTTGTTTCCTTTTCAGTCAACTAAAGCAAAATGTTGGTGTTTCCTTAACCTCCCAACAGTCATGACAAGCAGTAATCAATTTTTATTATCAAAACTTTGAGCTCTATACTTAGAGGTGGGCAGTTATCTTCCAACTGTAAAGACCATCCTATCCTGGTCAGCTAGGAACCCAACTCTAATCAACAACACAATGAACAAGATCAGGTGAAATTCAAGGAGGAGTTTTGGAGCACACATCGTGTCACGCTGGTACCGTGCCAGTGTATACGGATGGCTCCAAGTCCAAAGAGGGGGTCGGCTTCCACGCCGTATCCCCTCTGTTTGAAGTCAGCGGGGCTCTACCAGGCGCTGCGTCTGTCTTCACGGCCGAGCTGGTGGCAATACACCACTCGGTACGGGAGATTACGCGACGTGCCCGGTTCGGAGACCGGATTGTGATCTATAGCGACTCACAAAGCGCCCTGAGTGCTCTCGGGGCATTGGAATCTCTGCATCCCCTGGTTCGCGAAATCCGTGACGCCACGGTTTTGGCGAGCCGGGCAGATGTCGAGATTATCTTCTGCTGGGTTCCTGGACATGTAGGAATTGCGGGGAATGAGCGCGCCGATGAGGGCGCCAAAGAGTCCGCGAGGACTCTGCGACCGGACCAGCGTTTCGCTGGACTTATTGATTTTTGGGGGGAGGCCGGCCTTCTCCCTTTCATTTAACCCGGTTTAATTGTTGTTGTTTTTTTTATCGTTTTTGTTATTGCTTTGTTATTGTTCTTTCTTTTTATTGTTGTTTCCTGTTCAATTTTTTAAAGTAGCCTAGAACTAGGCTGTTTGTTTACGGCAACTTATGCCTAAGTCGGCCGTCGCCAGATAGCCCCTTAAATAAAAAAAATCAAGGAGGAGTAACAGACCACTTGCTTTTAGGCTGAAGTGAGCTGTGATCATACAAAAATTGCTGAAAAATGATCTGAAACTTCATCCATTTAAGATGGCTAAAGGACATCTGCTTTCTCTCTGCACCAAAAAGAAGAGAGTCTAAAAAGCAAAGCCACTCCTCCAATAGGTCCTTGATGACTCGCAGACTCAAGTTCTGTGGAAGGATGAGTTTGTCCATTCATTGTTCAGGCTACCCACAATGAACAGAATGATTATGTTTGGGCACAAAATAGAATGAGATTCTGGTTGAACAGCACACATCTTTCCTGAGACAGAAGCAAACTTGTGTCATGATGGTGTGAGTGGGCATAAAATCAACAGGTTAAAACAAATACCATCTGATCTTCATTAAAGAGGGAGTTAAGATCAATTAACATGTTTATTTGCTCATGTTGAAAGGGTAAGTCATCCCTCGGGCATATTCACCCAGACAAAATGATGGTGTAACAATTCAACAGGATGGAGCAACATTACTCACAGACAAAAAGTTCAATACTGTTCCAGGTAAATTTTAAGGGGTTTTTGGTCCAAGGAAGTTGGCCTTTCCTTTTGCTATATTTGAACCCATGGACTTTGGAGTGTAGTTGATGTTTGAGTTGAAAGCCTAAACCAAATCTCATCAAAGTGCTAAGTTATTAAGTGCAAACTAGAAAGATGCTGGGTGGAAATATCAGCCGAGTCAGACTTCATTGCATCATCAAGGCAAAATGCGGTCCACATTAAATATTGGGTACCTTGTGTAAATTTTTTCTTTAATTTTAGTCAAAGCATTATCTAATATATTATTCTCTGAAAATAATTAAGTAAATATCAGTTTACACTATCTTCCCCATTTGTTCTTAAACTTATATCACTTGGGAAATATTTCTGAAATAAAACTTTTCCTGATTTAATGTTTCTTTGCATTTTTTCATTCCATTATTGTTAATTTAAAAAAATGCCTAAGCATTTGGGGTGATTTGATACTATTAGATTAGAAACATTATTTCACCAAGACCCAGCCTGGCTAGAATGCCAAGGCAGATGCACAAGAGCCTATAGCATTAATGAAAACTTACATTGCCTGTTCATCCTGAAGAACCACCCATCTAACCAAAACATGCAAATTCTTCAACACCCACTCCCAATACACCTCCCCAGAACGCAATATAGCTACCAAGTCATCTTTGTAACCCTATAATGCATTATTCTCTACCTAACAATCATCATACAAATAACTCTCAAGAAACCCATACCTCTTAGCAATCCTAAAACAAAGCAAATTTGAACTCTTCCACTATACTGAACAAAAACTCTAAGGATTCTCAGTTGCACAGTTTAATCACATAAACAAGGTCTCACTCACTTTGCTAGCCCTTACCTTACATCCATGCAGGAGGTTACCCTGTGTAGTTTGCTACACACACTAACTTGAGGGTTTGCATGCCCTTCCAGTAGTGCTGGTTTAACCTAGTAGCACATGTAGTATGTGCTACGGGCCCCATGGGGATGTAAAAAATTAGTAATAAGTTTTTGCCCTTAGACACAGAAGGCTGAGACAAAATAATTATTCTTTTCCGGATTTTTTATATTATTATTATTATATATGATCTTACTACATATAAGAAAAATATAGAAAACTTTGCTAGAGCATACTGCATAGTATAAGTGGCATTATGTTATAGTAGTACACTATAGTCCAGGGCTGCTCAACTGGCAGTCCAAATCCAGGCCTTTTAGCTGCATCAGAAATAAACATATATAAATTAAATAGCATGAAGGTCCTGGTGATAGATTCTTAAATGTGTATTTCCTTGACTGATTGTAAGGTAAGTTAGGGGTGTATTGTTTTCCTAATGTCTAGATCGTGTTGAAGATTTATTTTACTCTAATGGCTACCAACTGCAGCAGTGAACACTCCTTTTCAAAATTAAATAGAATGAAGAACGAAGTAAGAGTCAGTATGGATCAAACAAGATTGAACCATCTCTCTAATGAGTATGAGCACAAGTTACTGAGGGAAATTAGCACATCAAGGATAATTATTGAGGAGTTTTCTGTTGCTAAGTCTCGTGAGTGCCTCATGTGAGCCATGTAATTAGTTGGTGTTGACTCTGTTCAGCAAATGGTTGCAAGATTCTCCAAGGCAGCACAAATAGTCTACTGGCTAAGCTACTGTTATGTATGTTGTTCTTTAAAAAGGAATGAAAATTGTATAAAATAAAACCCTCTTTGAGTCCTTCAAGCCATATATATATATATATATATATATATATATATATATATATATATATATATATATATATATATATATATATATATATATATATATATATATATATATATATATATATATATATATATATGTATGTATGTATGTATGTATGTATGTATGTATGTATGTATATATGTATATATGTATATATGTATGTATGTATGTATGTATGTATGTATGTATGTATGTATGTATGTATATATGTATATATGTATATATGTATATATGTATATATGTATATATGTATATATGTATATATGTATATATGTATATATGTATATATGTATGTATGTATGTATGTATGTATGTATGTATGTATGTATGTATGTATGTATATATGTATATGGTTGCAGTGTACACTGACACCGCCCCTTCCTATGCAACCATTGCTCGCTGGAATAGGGAGTTCCGCCATGGTCGTGAGTCCCTTGAAGATGACCCCCGTCCAGGATGCCCATCAGACGTGACCAACGAGGACAATGTGGCCCGTGCGTGTGGAGAAGATGATCCTCGAAAATCGACGGGTGAAGGTTGAAGAAATTGAGCGAGAACTTGGAATATCACATGGAAGTGTTATCAACATCATCCACGACAGTTTGGCCATGACCAAGGTCTCTGCCCGTTGGGTCCCTAGAAACCTCACGCCCCATGATCGACTTCAACGTCGTCAAAGTTCGGAGGAGATGCTGCTCCTGTACAACCAAGACCCGGCGGGATTCGAGTCATGCATAGTGACAGGTGATGAAACGTGGGTCCATCACTGGGATCCCGAGACTAAGCTTGAAAGCATGGCCTAGAAGCACAGGGGCTCTCCAACCCCCATCAAGTTCCGGACCCAACCCTCAGCCGGGAAGATCATGGCCGCCATCTTCTGGGATTCTGAAGGAGTGTTGATGGTGGACTATGCGCTTCATGGAAGGACCATCACAGGCCAATATTACACTGAGGAACTGGCTGGGTTGAAGAAGTGCATCCGTCAGAAGCAGCGTGGCAAGTTGACACGCGGTGTTCTGCTCCTCCACGACAATGCCCCTGTCCACAAGGCCAGAGTTACACAAGCTGCCCTGCGAGAGTGCGGATTTGAGGAGCTCAACCATCCCCCCTACAGTCCAGATCTGGCCCCTAGCCACTACTTTTTATTCCGCCAGCTCAAGGCTGCACTGCGTTGACGCCAGTTTGGGGACGATGAAGATGTCCAGCTCGCTGTCCAGGAGTGGATTGAACAGCAGTCGGGATATTTCTGGTTGTCGGGAATTTGAAGCCTCAGGGACAAGTGGCGCAAGTGCCTTGAAGTCGAGGGTAGTTATATTGAAAAATAATAAAACATTTTTCCTCATATCTCGTTTCCTTATATCCGAATTACAAAACTTATTGACCGCCCCTCGTAGATAGGAAAATTTCTGAGAGAAAAGAGCATACCATAGATTACTGCTGAAAATCTGAATCATTATAGGATAACTAGGAATCAATTAAATAAGATAATTGAGCAAAAGGGCAGCAGAAATTAATTTAGCTCAAAATAATAAAGACCCCAAAAAATTCTTTTAGAAAATCAATAAAAAATCTAGCAGAGATAAAATAGAACTTAAGTATAAAAGTCTATAGTTGATTTGAATATTAGTAAGGCATCTGGCCCATGTGACATTTAATTCTAGGTTAATTAAAGAAGATATAAAAAGTATTGCAGTAGCTCTTGAGAGGATATATACTACAGAACTAGGACCAGTCAATTTTTAAGAGGGGAAGTAAACAGGACCTAGAGTTTGTAAAATTCTTGAAGGTAGTTAACAAGAGTATTTGTGAGCATCTAGAAAGAAGTAGTTTAAGAAATGATGCTCAGCATCAGTTTAGAAGTGGTTGATCATGTTTAACAAACTTACTGGAATGTATGGATTATGTAAGTAAACAATTAGATAAGGGAGAGAATGTTGATGTAATTTACTTAGATTTTAGCAAAGTTTTTGAAAAGGTTCCACATAAGAGACTAGTTCACTAATTAAAAATGCATGGGATATGTGGGAAAGTTTTGAATCGGATAACTGAATGGCTGAAAGACAGGAAACAGAGACTGGTACTGAATGGGGCAAGGTGATAGTGGAGGAACATTATTAGTCTTGTACCACATGGATCCATTCTAGGCCCATTATTAGTCCTTGTTTATATAAATGATCTTGGAGAGGGTGTAAATAGCAAAGTATCAATTTTTGCTGATGATACAAAATTGGCAACTGTAGTAAATGAAGCTGAAGCTAACTTTAACATACAGAGTGACTTAAATAAGTTATTAGGTTGGGCACAAAAGCGCAAATAAATTTTAACCTTATAAAATGTGAGGTTATTTTCATGGGAAGGGTAATAGAGAATTTAACTCTGAAGTGGATAGACATTGGCTGAATGGAGTACAGGGTGAGGACTTATGGTAGTATTAGATAGGTCACTGAAGTTTTCTAAGCAGTGTATTGAGGCAAAAAAATAGAGAAAATATTGTTGGGCAAGTAAAAAGGTAATCCTTAAATTATATAACTTGTATGTATGGTCACATTTAGTACTGTGCACAAGAATGGTGTCCCTCACTTTAGACATGATATCAACCTCTTAGTTATTGTAAAGGAGGGCAACAAAGATGATACCTTCCCTGAAGCACCTTGAATATGTAGATAGGTTTAGGGTGCAAAATATGTTCCCATTTGAAAGGTGTCTGAGCAGAGATATGATTTGAACTTTTTTAAATTTGTTCTGGGTTGGATAAGTTGGGTTTTAGCAAGATCTTTGATTGGGATGGTAGTAATAAGACTAGGAACCACCACTTGAACATTAAAAAACAGGAGTGTGGGTTGGATGTGAGAAATATTTTCCTAAACAGAGTGATAAATTACTGAGAATGGTTTGCCACCGGAGACAATAAGCAGTCTAAATTTAGATGTTTTCAAGCACAGGTGAGATGAGTATATGGGGAGGGTAGGTTATTATTGTTTTTAAGTTGCATTGGGGCAAATTATATATTGTAATATCAATTTTTGTATATATTATACTATTGATATGTATATTGCATGATTTTGTTTTTTAACAAGCCATTATGGTACAGGATTTAATTTTTGACAAGCCATGATGATGATGAGATAATCTTGTAGATGCAGTTTATCGGGTGTGTGTTGAATTGTTATGTATTGAAACAATATTTTCAATACCTCTTATTAGTTATGTAATACATTTTTATTTTCAATAAAACTTAAAATACTCATTGCAGAGTCATTTTGAACATATTGCATCACCTTGGGATTGTTTTTGTATTTGTTGGCTCCTGCATTTAGTGGCTGCATCAAATGATTCCAATTTTCTTAGTTTGTCTTTTTCCTTGTTATCAGATATAATCTAAAGATTGGAGTTCTAAGAGAACCTCTTGAAGTTGGTAGAGTCAATTGTATGTAATATCATGGAAAATATTAGGTTAATGCATTTAATTTCTCAATAAAAAAATTTAATTTGAAGACTAGGGATTTTTTTTAATTTGTTAATTCTATTTTAAGATTTCTTTTCTGTATCCTTCCATTTTCTGTGTAACGAACATTAAAAAAAAAGACATTTTTAGAGAGCTGGACAGAGATGATCTTGTGTCTGGCAGTCGAGTCTTGGTTCTTCATAGTGGCAATGATATCTGGCATAGAGGTATAGTTGAAGATGTACTTGAAAGTCAAGGAGGATTCAGCATTAGCTTCAGCTTCAACTGCATGCAATGTGCCCAAGTTTTAGAGATTGGCCAAGCCGCATTTGTGCCTTGTTTCGCAGATGAAGAAGATACGGAAATTCATCCATCTGTTTGCGTAAGAATGATTTAATGTTTTTAATCAGAAAGAATAAAAAGTTAGACAATGATGAGAGGTTCAAATATAAACTTAATTCAATTTTAATGGTAAGGGTTTTACCACCAATATTCACTCACTTAAGCTGACTTAATTTCTCAGTGGGGACCTACTAATTAACGTGGGATCTGAACCACAGTATCTAAAGCATATGGCAACCACTGAGAAGACGACCTGAATTGAGGCTACATCCAGCAACTAACCACACCCAATATGGCCCACAGGGTGGTGCAGTGAATAGCCTGTTACACTTGGTATCGGGAGGAGCTGCATGTCCTCCTGGCATGAGTGCGGATTAGGGAAGCCCTGTTGTCATTTGACTGATTTGAACTCTGAGGATGCGCTTTCCTCTCACCCCCACATAGCACTACTTTACCTTTTTATTATTAGTAGTATTATTTTAGCATTATTATTATCATTCTTATTATTAGTATTATTACTTTTTTATATTATTTATTATATGTATTATCATTATTTATTATGATATATTATTATCATTATTTTTATTATTATTCAGTACTATTAATTTAATTATTATTTAATGATTTGTATTATTTATAATTTTTATTATTATTTTAAGTTATTATGATTAGTATTATTTAGTATGTTATTAATATTATTTTTTATTATTATAAGTATTCATTATTATTATCATGGATATCCACTTATCCTTTTCTCTCCACAATTTGTACCAGTAGGAGTGTTTCCACCTGTTCAGAGTTCAGTCAGGTAGCCATGGTGCTATAGTGGGCTGCATGCCATCCTGGGTTCACCTTGCACCAGGGTATGATAAAATGATAGGTGATCACCCACCCTACTCATTAGTGGACCTGACTATCTCTACTTCTCTTTATTATTTACCCTCTTACCCCTTCCCATGCTTGCTCTTCTATGCAAAGAGGTTCTGGTTATCCAGTATACTTTTGTCCTCTTATTAACCTTGTCAAGTGGCAGCGTATACTGTGAGGTCCAAAAGCCCACTGGCTAAATCAAGTATTAGGTATTGGGTATGCTGGGCCTTCGACTTTGCTCACCTTCCTGCAGTACACATATAAGGTGACTATGCAGGCACCATCCTTTATAGTTTAAACTCCCAGACCATGTCACTTGAATGTTGTGCAGCGGGGGTTGCTACTGCTTCTCCATTGTACTCCGGATGGGCTTGTGTACACAGACTTGTAGACTATCTGACTTCTTTTTACTCTTGGTTGTAGGTCGCATGTTCCTACGCCAGAGGGAGGCTGGCCTCTCCCCAATGCCAGAGCGTCCTTTCTTCTTTATGCTTTTTTTTATTATTGTTTTTTTGCTAATTAATTTGACTTTGTTATTGTATTTTTGTTATTTGGTCTTGATTTCGTTTTGCCTTAGTATGCAGTTACCAGATGGGCTCCTTAAAAAAAAGTTGCCTGAATGTACCAGGAACGATTATATGTAAATGATCCCATGATGGAATTTCTGATCCAATGGGGACTTTTCTCTTAACCTCCCTACTCATAGGTTGGTCATGGTATCTAGTTTCCTTGAGGCCTTTTTTTCTTTTTTTGGAAAAATGCATGGAGAGCTGCCTTCAAGCATGGCCTTGTCCCCCATAAGTGTCAGGGGGAGGATGAGGAAAATAGAGGTACCACTTTAATTAGTGCAGGGGCTTGCCTCTCACCATTGCTATGCGGCAAAGGGGCTTCCCAATTGCTTTCTGTGGAGCCCCTCTCAGGTTGCTCCACCTCTGAAAATGAGGTGGCCTACCTTTGCTTTCTTCAACCCTATTCTATCGGAGAGGAGGGTTACTCCTCTCCTAATCCTATGGGTGTGGAGGTTTTCCCCTCACCCCCTACTGTGGAGTCTTCCATGGGGTCAGCCTGACCTCAATTCCAAACATTGAACCTGAGTCTGCCTATGTGCAAGTTGTCATCAGACGGCTTGAACCCCCAAGGAGTCACAATGAGAGGAGGGATCTCCTCCCCCGTCTATTGCCAATTTACTTTCCTGGCCGCCGTGCTGACGGGACTCAGCATTCAGTCCGGCCTGAGCTTAGCCTCTTCTTTCTGACACTGTGACTTCTTACCCTGCTTCCCACAACTTTCTCGGGTCGGCCTCTAATTTTACAGGATAGATACCGATCCGATGACTCCGAGCCAACTGGAAGGAGCTGCGGATGCTCGTCTCATCCCGTTTTCCCTTAGCTATCTTTATGCAGGAGACTATGCTAAGCGCATGCCCTCTGCCCACCCTCCCCAGGTATAAGGGTTCTTCTACCCCACCACCAGGGGATGGGGGCCGGGCAGGAGGCTGGTGCCATTTACACACGACATGATGTCTCCGTTCTTCTCTTTGCTTTAGATACCTCCTTTAAGGGAGTAGCTGTGCAATTGCACCTGGATAGAAGGTATACTGTTATTTCTACGTACATTCCACCGTCAGCCGACTTTGACGCGGCGGACTTACACCTCGTTGTAGCATGGTTGCTGAGGCCCTACCTCTTGCTCTCGGATTTGAGCGGTAGATACCACCTCTGAGGAGACTACTTGATCAATCCCATTAGCATCACTGCCCGAGAACGGCTTCATTTTCCTGTCTTGATCTATTCTTGTTCTCCCTGGATGCTTAGCTTATTTTTGTTGGGAGGTAGTCGATGACCTCCATGGTAGGGATCACTACCCCATTCAAATATCCTTTTCTGGACTGCTGATGCCTGAGAAAACACTCGGTGATGCTTGGAGCGAGCGGAGTGGTCCACATTTTAGGAAATAACTAATTTCTCTGTACTAGTCGAGGAATTTAGGTCGGTAGATAAGGCCATTTTGTTCATCTCCGTCAAACATATCGCCGTGGGTCTAACTACTATTCCAGGAACGTCTGGCCATTTTGCACGCCGACCGCGGAGTGTGAGACGGCCTTCAAATAGAAGCGTTATGCCTTCATGTGATATATGTGCCGCGCGAACAATGTCACGGTCGGTAAATTTCGTCAAGCAAAATCTTGGTTCAAGTATGCTTCGAAGACGCTCCCCACTCTTCCTGGCGAGCATCGGTGTCTGCATTTATCGGGAAGACACCTTTAGCAGAGGCGTGGAAGTGACTCCCATGTATTCGAGGAAGTTCTTGTAGGACATCCCTCCCGTTTTCCAGGAGAATGGGATCGCAATCTCCGACCACGCGTCCTTGGTTGAGTCTTTCAGCGACTGGTTTTTCCGCATTATCTAGCCAGGATGCCCCGTCAGCATTAATTGCACGTCAAAGGCCCTAACTGAACTTTCCTTGTGTGAGTTGCATCCTGGTCTGGCTTCGTGCGCGGACAATGCCCCTGCTCCGAACGATGTCCCGTATGCCATGCCTCGACAACTGAGTGAGTGAGTCATGGCCTTTCTATTAGATTTATTCAACAGGATCTTTGTAGAGGGTATCATCCCAGACTCCTGATGAATCTCTATTGTGCTCACATTTCGCAAACCGGGAAGAGATCACCCTACACCGGCTGGTTTCAGCCCAATCTCTCTAACCTCCTGTGTGAGTACAGCCACTTCTGCCCTAGAAAGCAGTCGCCAGCTAGGCTCCTAAAATTTGAAAAAAATGAACAAACTAACCTCCTGCGTGTGCAAATGGATGGAGAAATTGGTAAATGTTAGCCTTTTTTTCTGGACAGCGAAAGCCACTTCTCTTCCAAATGGAAAATGCCGTCAGCGAGTCCTTCCTTCATGGACAGCAATACGCCACGGTGCTTTTTCGATCTGGAGAAACCCTACAATACCGCATGACGATACGTTATCATGGAGATTCTCCACACGATGGAGGCGAGAGGACGCCTCCCAATGTTTATATCTGAATTTTTGTGAGATCGTTGATTCCGCATACAGGCGGGTGGAGCCCTCTCTGGCCCAATGGAGCAGGATGAGGGTGTCCTACAGGAAAGTGTCCTCAGTGTCACACTGCCCTGAACATCAACGAAATCACCTCGGTGCTACCGAAACATGTTCTCGCTACGCTCTACGTGGACAACCTTTCAATGCCAACTCTGGAGCGTCGACTCCAAGAGGCATTGAACAGCGTCTCTCGCTATGCCGCTATACCTTTTCCTTGGACTTGTATCTGACTGACTCTCTCGCCTGGGAGGCTCATATTCGCAGCCTTAGGGTCTCTTGTACCCGAACTATATATATTCTTCGTTCCGTGATGTTCAGCACTTGTGGTGCTGCTAAGGCTAGTGCCTTACCTTTGTATCGATCATTTGTTCGTTCGAAGCTCGACTACGAATGCGAGTTTTATGATTCCGCAGCCGAGCGTTTATTGCGGAAGGTGGACTCTATCCACCAGTCACCACACCGACCTTCGCCTGGCGAACGGCGCCTTCCGCAAGTCCCACATTGAGAACCTACTTGTCGATGCTGGGGAGATGCCACTCACTCTGCGCCGTGCACAGTACATTATTCGCCTGTACGCGTGAGTCCGGCTCCTCCCTCAGTCGCCAACCGCTCTCACTGCATCCGCAGCTGATCTCGACGGTGCCTATGCTGCCGAGAGACGTCAGTCATACCCTAAGCCCTTTAGGTTTAGGGCTAGGCAACTGCTTCGAGAGCTCGGATGTAGTTCTTGGGCAGGTGGCGCACCTGGTTCTGCCCAGGACGCCACCCTGGAAGGTACCACCTTTGACTATTTGTCACCACGCCTCTGGTCCCAAAGCTTATACAATGCTGGCAGAATTGCGTTCGGCCTTTTTGGAGCAACCCCGTGACACGCTGGAACCCTGCCAGTGTATACGGATGGTTCCAAGTCACAAGAGTGGGTTGGTTTCCACGTCGTATCCCCTTTGTTTGAAACTGAGTGCTCTCTGGGCATTGGAATTTCCGCATTTCCTGGTTTTGGCGAGCAGTTCGGGTGTCGAGATTATCTTATGCTCGGTTCCTGGAAATGTGGGAATTGCAGGAAATGAGGGCACCAAAGAGTCCACGAGGGCTGGGCGACCAGCGTTTCGCTCTTCTTCACGCCGATTACATGGCAGGAATACGGGCAACACTCCGGGCTGCTTGACATAGAAGATGGGAGACGGCTGAGGGGAACTTAAAGTTGTGTGCCATTGCACCGCATCTCTTCCCATGAACCTATCCCCCAATGCCGCGACAGGCTCAGGTTGATAGAGCGCTCGCCTGCCCCTTATTGAGATGACTGCTTTGTCCCACATTCCTGTTGAATGTCCCAGTCTGCATGATCTTGGCGCACGCTACCTGTTCCAGTACCAGGATGAGCAGGATTGCTACCGCTTGTCCCATGTAGTCAGGACTAGTTCATGCACACAGACTTGCAGATTATATTACTTTTTTGGATGAGCTGGCCTCCTCCTCCACTTTATTTGACTCTTCGTTGTAGGTCGCATGTTCCTGTGCCACAATGGAGGCACTTCCTTCTTGTTGCCTTATCTTTTTTTTTATTCCTTTGTTTTAGCTTGTGTCTTAGCCTTTCTTCCTTTTTATCCTTGTTATTTGTTATTTACATGTTGTTTTTAATCTAGCTTAGTAGTAGGCTGTAGCGTGAGTACGGTGACATTTGCACTAGTAAGCAGTGACCAGATGGTCTCTTAATTTATTTTTTTTGTAATCCTTTTACTTTGATAGAACTTAAATATTTTGACTTATGCTTTTGCTGTGCAAAAAGAATATGTAAAATTCATTTTGCAATTTCAGCAAAGCAAGAAGTTGCCTTCATCTCATTCTTCTTCATCCCCTACTGCAGAAGAAGCTGATTTTGTTCCATCTGCTGCCTGGATGCATACAAGTTTAGCAACAAAATTAGGAGACTGGGAGAAGCATACTAAGGTTAATTGATTAATCTTTTAATTTCTATTTTCTCAGGTTATAAGAGTATAATTCTTTTTAAGTTATACAAATTTAAAATGTTTTTTTCTTGAATTAACATTTTCAAAAGTATCTTTCCTGTACCCATTAAAGTTGGAGCTTTTTAATCATTAGAGAGGGTGCTCCTAAAGCAAAATTCCTGAGCAGAAGTAACAAATTACTGCTCCCCCACTTTGATTTAGTTTCTCTTTTCAAATGAATTTTCTGCTTAGCGAAAATGGGGAATTGGATCACTTGATTTCATTCTCTTTGCTGAAATCATTGACTACAGATGTATATGTTTTAGGCTTTATGTCCCCCCCCACCCCCCCACACACACCTTTTTACAGACATCGCCTCACTTTGTAAGTTTCACTTTCCATTTGGATTGCTTAAACTTAAGTAATCTACATTTCTTTTTAAGTTATGTTTTAGAATGATAGTTTTGTGAATCTTGCTCCTGTGTAGAGTACAAATATTTGTGATTAAGTATTTCACCTACAAAGTTAATTAGGGTTTTATTCAGTCTCTCAGTAAGGCAAGTTGATATAGTCACTTTACCTTCCTAAGGTATATTGAAGGATCGATAGTGGTAAAGTACTTGGAGGGTAGATAAATGCTCTCATTGGCCTTATCTATATTTGTTTCCCTGATAGGCAGATGTTTAAAGTCTATTCCCACTGTTGTTGAAGGTAGGAGTTTACAACTCCCCCCCGCCTCCCCCAAAGGCTACCGGTTGGGTGGCTTGCCTTTCTTCCAGCACTCCCCGATCCTGAATATATTCAGGAGTGTGTGTACAGAGAGCTCTCCTCAGGAAAGCGAAACCAGACTAGGCCTCACAAGCGTTTCAAGGACTGTGTGAAGGCGAACACAGCCCTTATCAGAATTGCTGCAAAATAACTGGAGGAATGTGCACAGGACAGAATGCTCTAATAAATAAGGCCCATAACCGAGAGGCCCGCCCGAGAGAAAAGGAAGGCCGCAACAGCTGTACCTGCAGATCCTGGACAGTTACTCTACCTCTGATATTCACCCCCAACGCTCATCTGTGGCTCCAATTAGTTATTAGCTTAAAACAACGGCCACATCCCGGGCAACCATCTCAGCTGATGGGCTAAACCAGGTGAGGGGGCATCACAACTCCAAACTCTGGTGTTGAGCAATGCTAGCTCTATTAAGTAAAGTCTGTAGCAGAGTAAGTGTGACAGCAAGGTGGGTGACACACCTTAGGGCGAGCTAGGCATCAAAAGTGGTTATCGGCCAGTCACCGTAGAAGAGAAGTGGAGCCCTCACTACGTACTAATCCTATAATCCTAGTGTAACCATGGGCTTGTTGAGAATTATAGAAGTCCTTGGTTGCCAGAGTCTTGGAGGATATGGCACAGCAGTAACGGTAATGGTATACTGTTAACTTAGAAAAAAATAATAATAAACTAAAAGGTGGTTGCTAAATTCAAATAGGCTGTACGAAGGGTGGTGTTTGGTATATTGAATGGTTTTATCAAAGATCTTTCTAAGTGTTTATTTATAGATGGAATAATTAGAGTGCAGAGCTGTTTTTTTGCATATTTGAAGCTTTTAGCCAAATAATTTATATGAGTTACCATTTTTTCTCACATTATCCATAACACTATATTTTAAGAACTGGATTTTTTGAGGGGCTGAATAATAATTTACTTCTCTTAGTTCGGTTATAGCCTAGGTATATTTTAAGTTTTTATTAAACTTATTTCAAAGTCTTCCTTTAAAGTTTCAAAAAACAAAATAGTGAATTTCTGAAAAAATAAATATGAATTGATTATCGAATGTTTTGGAATTTTTTGAAAACAAAAAGAATTACAAATGGTGATGTTAAAAAAATTGACTAAAATTTAGGCATGGCTGCTATTTTTTCGTATATAGATTTTCAATTTTTATCTTTATCATGAGGAAATAGCTACTGACCCCTAAAAAAAAATAAAGCAAAATGAAATTATTAAAGCAAATTTAAATGAAAAAAAACACCCAAATCCTAAGGATTGTTTTGTTGTTTTTGTATTTTAAAAGACTTCTGATAAAACTTTAGTGCTGGTCTAGTATGTGATCTATATGCATGTTTCTGTGATCTACATTACATCACAAAGTATAGCTTATGATCTACATTAAAAATTCATAGTATTTACCCGACTTCCTGTTGCTTTAGTATATAAAACAAAGCAGCTTTTATAGTTTATACACTTTTAGTCTAGAGCCCATAAGAACTCCATAAGAAAAGTCCTGAATAGCCGCACCTAATGGTGGAGCTACTGACAATAGATCATCACCAACATAAAAGATCACAATTTCTTTTTCATTTTAGGAGTAAAAAATCACAAGATATAGCTTGTGATCTACATTTAAAATTCCTAATATTTACTCAACTTCAGGTTGGTTTAGTATATCAAACAAAGCAGCTTTTATAGTTTGTACACTTTTTGTCTTGACCCCATTGAAAGAAGTCAGGATGAGAGCGAACGAATTTTACATGTAGGTTATTTGAGATTATTATTGTAAACAATCTCTTTATTGCATTTTTAAATCATATTCATGCTGTATGCAGATAGTCATAGTATTCATGTTTATAATATGAAATAAAAATCAATTTAGTATTTTTATACATTTTTAATATTATGTTTTAATGTTTAACTCCCTCCTCTAATTGGAATTGCACATTTATTACAAAAGTTTTGAATCTAGATCACAAGCTAGTTTAGATTTAAGTTTTTGTAGATCACATACTAGAGCGGTTCCAAAACTTTTTGAGGCGGGCTTTTAGGTCTAGAAAATAATCCTACTTTAAAAATAATAGACCAAGAGTAAATTATTAGGAGATAGGTACTGGAAACTTTTTAAAAATGTTTAGACCAATAGGCTGTTGCCAAAGCCAGATAAGATGTTGGCCTCAGACAGAAGGTAATGATCGCATTCTGAAATTTCTGATACAATGGAGACTTTTCTCTTAACCTCGCAAGTCATTCCATTTGCCCTTTTTTCTCTTATTCTAAAATGGTTACAACAAAAGTTAATAGTGGTAAAGCACATGGAGATCCACTTCCAAGCGTGACCATATGCTCCCTGGGTGTCGGGGAAGATGAGGAAAATCGAGGCACCCCTTTGACAGGTGAAGGCGCTCTCAGGCAGCTTCACCTCTGAAAACAACCCCCCATCCCTCGTGTCCTCTATTGGAGAAGTTTACTCCTTTCCTTGACCTCTATGGATGCGATGGCTTCTCCATCTCCCTACCAGCGGCAGGCGGCCCCAGTGGGAGTGACTCAATAAGGCCAAGCCCTTTAGGGGGGCAAGGAATAGCAGGGCCCGTCAGTCCATGCACCCTAGTGTCCTGCAATCCTGCATGTTAAACCTACAGGAGTTGACAAAACATGAACAGAGTCCTCAATTGAGATCCATGATTCCTTGAAGGGTAGGGTTGGCTGCCACATGAAGGTCCCCCTGACATGGAGATTGTACAGAGGCGACCCAACTTCGTATGGCAGGATCTTACATGAGGGTTAACCTGGGCTTAGTGCCAAACAACAAACCTCAATCCACCCCTGTGCTGACTTCTCCTTATGTGGCTCAAGCCCCCAAGACAAGGAGAGGAGGGACCTCCTTCCCCGGCTGGTGCCTCTTTGACAGCCAAGACATTCCCCATCTCAGAGAAAGATCTTGCTGAGGCCGGTCAGTCCGGTCTATGAGGCTCCTCCGGCGTTGGAGAGAAGCTGGTTCATTCCCTACCCTCCTCTTCCCCCCAAAAGAGAGAGGACCGAAAGAAAAAGACAGAGGTTAAGGTTCCTCTTCCTCCGCCGGGGCCTCGAGCACGGACCGGAGTCCTGCCACTTCAGCAAGCAACCAGGCCCCTTATGGAGAGACTACCTGGCGTTTTCGACCCCGCTGGTTTCAAACGCTTTCTGGTTATTCGTTCCACTGATGGCAGCATGTTGGCCGAGAGCAACATAATCCATCAGAGGAGAGCATTAGCTAGTTTATTTGGTAGTGAGCCGTTTCTCGCAGGGAGCCTTCTGGTAATTGCGTCGGATACCTCCGAGACAGCCATGATTAGTGCCCTTCGGACACTTAATTGCTTGCCACTGAGTGTGACGCCAAACTCTACCATGAACTTAGTGAAAGGAGTAGTTGTAGGCTAGGGATTCGTGGACTACTCCATAGAAGACCAGTTTAGAACTGGCTGATCATGGAGTGGTCAAGTTCGAACTTGCAATAAGAAAATAAGGAGGGACCTCGAGACCCACTCCTTCACTCTTCGTCACGTTCGACCGTGACACGCTGCCCTGAGTCGGTGAGTGACCGTTGGTATTGCTACCGCGTGAATGCATTCGTGTTAATGCCGCGGAGGTGCTACTACTGCCACAAATCGCTCCTGTAGACATACAAAGTCGTGTTTACGCGAATTCGGTGGAAGTTGCTCCAAGGCCGCACACGATAAGTCCAAATCGTGTGTCAATTGCAGAGTTGCACCCCGCTTCTTCGAAGCTATGTGGTGCGTATCCCCTAGAGAAGGAAATCCTGGCCGTTCAGGCTACCGATCGTCTCTCATTTCGCGAGGCTTAGGACTTGGTAATGGTTTGCCGGCGCTGCCTCTGATGTCTTATGCCTCAATTTTAAAAAGCACCTTCTGGTCCTGGCCCCTCCATGCTTAAGAGCACGGTCGTTTTCGCGCCCATTCGGAACCTTTATGCAGGTTCTATCCACAGCGCCCTTAGCGCCTTATTCTGCCAACAGCTCCAGGAAGCGTATGGCTAATTCGGTGAGGGTCCTCTCTTCGAAGAGGGCCCCCTGCATCTTTAAAGACCTGGAGGACATATTCCTTCAAATGAACTGGGAGGAGCTACAGAAGCTCGTCAACTCCCGTTTCTCGTTAGCTATATTTTTGCAGGAGAGCATGCTGGGCACATGGCGCCTTCCCACCCTGCTCGTGTTTAAGGGTTTTGCGAGCCCACCACCCCAGGATTGGGGCCGAGCAGTAGGATGTGCCATTTACACCCGACATGATATCTCTTTTCTTCTATTTGCTTTAATATCTCCTTTCAAGCAGTAGCAGTGCATCTGTACCTGCATAGGAAGTATACTGTTATTTCTGCATACATTCCACCATCAGCTGACTATGTAGAGGATTTACTCCACAGCATGCCATGGTTGCCTAGGCCCTTTCTAATGCTCGGAGATTTGAACAATGTTCACCTCGTCTGTGGAAACTACTTGATGAATCTCAGGGGTCGTGTCCTTGTCAACCTCATCAACAAGAGGTAGATAGAGTCCTAAATGTAGATGAGTTTACGTATCACTACCCGAGAACCATGTCATTTTCCTGTCTCCTCTGCATTCTGCATGCACAGCCTGATTTTCCTTGGGCAAGCGCGGGGGGGGGGGGGGTTGATGAGCTCTATGGTAATGATCATTTCCCATTCAAATATTCAAATAACGGCTGAGAGACAACCGAGGTGGTCCACATTTTTTTAGGAATGAATGAGTTCTCTGTCCCAGTTGAGGAGTTTATGTCGGTAGATGAGGCTGTTGAATTTTTCTCCAGCAGCCTTGCATCATGGTCCTAACTATATTCTTAGAATGTCTGGCTGTTTTGCAAGCTGACCACTTCCATAATAGTCAGATCAGTGTGTGAGTGAATTTTGTTGAGCTATGGCTAAGTTCTGATATGTTTCAAAGCACATCCACCCCTCTTTCTGGCAGGCATACATGTCGGAAGACCGCTCTATCAGAGATGTAGAAGCAAGTCAAAAGGATTCAGGGCAACTTTCACAGGACTGCCCCTCCTGCTCTTTACTAGAATGTGACCACAATCTCGGACTCTCCCCCCTCCTTTTCTCGGCTTTGCTCTGTTTCTGACTTTTTGCATTTTTGTTTGTATTTTTTTTCCTCTGGTTTGGTGAATTTTAAAGTTTCTTAGTACTTCGCTTAAATTTTAATTGCAGCGATGTGTGCCCATGGTAGCTGTCACCAGATGGGTACTATAAAAAAAATCCAAATTTGTTTAACTAGTTTTTTCAAACCAGGTGTCCCATTCTTCTTTTTCTTTTATCTCTTATTTTATTCTCATGTATTAAAAGCCTTAGCCAATTTTAGGTGAGTTACTTCTCAAGGCTTTCTGTTGTCCCAAACACTGGACAAAGTAGCCTAATACTAGGCCCTAATTCTGCCATTTTGTGCCATTATCAGCAGTTGCCATATTGAATATTATCTTGAGTAAATTTGATATAAAACCTATTTTAGCTTTAAATATAAGGGTATATATATATATATATATATATATATATATATATATATATATATATATATTTCATCTCACATTCCTTCATTATCTTTCTCACTAGGCCCTAACACTTTAATATAGAATCTAAATCATATACTAGCTACCTCAAAAGTGCTACAGCTGTACTGAATGGAAACACTGTTTCCAATTAAAACAAGGTTAAGAAACATTGGGTGTGTTAAGTCACTAGACGGAGTCATGATTCAGGTTGTCTTCACCCCTTATAGCTCATTGGGTCAATTTTGTACCTAAACCAAACAATAATGTTTTGTACCAATCTATCTGATTTTATCCTAATTTTGACCATTGGGTCATATTTGGTACAAGTGTTTATATTAGAATATTCTTCATTTTGATGTATCTAGCAACTTTTTCATTCAGTTATTGTACCTCATAAAATAAACAGTTTTGATATGATACGTTCGTTGAGTGTTGTGTTTGTATATGTCTGCATATAATATACAAGGTGAGCAATTTTTTGTTTCCTTATTATTTACACACAATAATTATAGTCTCTACTTGCATTTTACTGTTTGTTACAAATTTGGCACATTGGACTATTGAGAGTAAAGATATTGACTTTTTCGGGGGGGTGCCATTTGTGTTTACCAAAAAAGGTGCCGTAAGAAATAGCTTTGTTATTTTCCTATCATTTTGGTTTTGCACAAGTTATCTTTTACCTATATTTGAACTATAATATGACCTCAAAATAAATATTTTTTATAAATAAATTGGGGTAGGAAGAAAAATAGATTATAATGAAATTACAGCCAAGGAAGAATTTGTAAATAACTATAGTTGAACCATATTTTCTTGTTTTATATAAGTTTTCTTTTACAATAATTTGGTATAATAGAAGAAAACTATTTATAAATGGGTAACTTTGGTAATATTGCAAAAGTTGTATTTCAATAAAAATTTAGTTTTTTTGTAAGTCGAGGCACACTTTGCCTTTCTAGTTGAATCAAACCTAAATTTCATTATGTATTACAATCTCTTTTCATATTTTTTTATTATTTGTTACTTTATTATTAAAAAGATTAATTTACTTGCATGCATTTTGAGGCAAAATGATATTATTATTGAAAATACTTTTCCATATGGATACTGGTGCCTTTTATTCAAGAGGAAAAAGTGCAAGAAATGTCTTTATACACCCACCATCTGAAGAAAGCACAAAGAGTGACATCAGCTTGTTTGATGATGATGCTGATTATATTGCACCTCTTACTAGCCAGCACTACCAGCAGTTCATGGATGAAGACTTATTGTCAGATGAAAGTATACCAGGTATGTATATGGTAACAGGATAAACATAACAACCTGATTAATCTTTATTTGTACAACAAAATATATTTTGTCATTTGAGTTATACTCATAAACAGTTGTGAGAGATAGATGTATAAATCTTTTAAAGCATTATTATTCCATTTTCAGAGGAAGAAGCTCAAACACAAATAGATGATATAACAAATGGTCTCCAAAACTTTGAAAGAAATTAAAGCCAGATAACAATGTGGAGAGTTGTACAAGGTGACTGTATAGAAAAGGAAATCCCTGATTGGCTTGGAACTATACCACAAGCTGATAACATCCAATCTCCATGGAATATTTTTCATATTTTTTTTAGATTGATTTATTTTAGCACATTGTTGAACAGTCAAATCTGTTTGCAATTTAAAAAGATCTAGAAAAGCCACTTGATCTCACTAAACACGAGTTGGAGCAATTTATGGTACTTTGATTTGTACTAGAGTATTTCCTATGCCAAGGACACAAGTGTTTTTGACTGTTAGTAGTAGGGTATGTCAAATTGCAGATATTTTTTTGTGTGCTAGATGGGAAATAATTAAACAAAATCTACATTTCAATGACAACACTTAATGTATTACCCTGTGATGATAAAAATAGAGACAAACTGTTTAAAATTAGGCTATGATTGATAAATTGCTCCTAAAATTTCAAGCTATTCCACAAAATCAAATGCTCTGTTGACAAGCAGATTGTTCCTATAAATCATCAATTGCTCAGGGACTTTGCCTAGAAGAAAAAATGGAAAAGAGGACCAGCCAAGCCAATACCAATAAAATATGTCTGAACTGATGGTTTTGGGACACTGGCCCGAAGTAATTGATGAGTGACAAAGTACCCCTGAAAATCAAACTTTGCACCAAATACAAAATCCATGTGTGCCTCAATAAAAATAATAACTTTCAAGAATTTCTATCAACAATAAAAAAATATATAATAAAATTGTAGTGATTTTTTGTTTTGTAGTATTAAATTGTTGCTAATGGCCCACTGTGTCAAATTTGGCACAAACTCTTAACGATATTATTATATAATCTTTTTGTAAAATTTGATTATAAATCTATTAACCCCTTCCGCACGATTTGGCAGCACCCACGTACGGTGCTGTATACGACATTTTATTCAAATTTAAATTTTGCATTTATTGCATTATTCATGTTATGTTTAAATTTTGTCTATTCTTATGATCTTTGTTCATGTTGAGAATATCTTTTACCCCGTAAGGGGCGCGGCAATTTGCCATGCTGACGGGACTCAGCACCCCGTCCGACCCCAGCTTAGCCTCTTCTCCTTCCTTCAAAACACTTGTTTCCTCGCTTTTCATACAACCTCTCCCACAACTTTCTCTGGTCAGCCTCTAATTTCACAGGGTAGATGCTGACCTTCTTCTCAAGCCAACTGTCCCGGATCGAGGCTGAGGGGGAAGGGGACAACGTTCCCTAACCCCTGAGCTCCGGTTTGGGATGGGTTTTTTTAACAACCTGCTTTATCCCCACCCATACCTTGCTCACATCCCTTTTCCTCTCCTCTTCACAATCTATCCTTTTACACCGTGTTCAAGGTGGAGCCGCCATGCCGATGGACTGCCAGGCCACCAGGCGGGAGGGGTGGTCCCAAATGGCGGTGTCTGGCTCTGCCAGGCCTGTAAGCACCTCTCGCAGTGCGGGCAACTGCAAGAGGTGATGAGCTATTGCGTCCCGTGGCACAAATAGAGTCACCATGCCCATGGCTGAATTTTCAAAACACCAAACCCCTTTAACTCCCCCTGAAACAGAGACGGAGTGGCCCTCGGGCAGCTCCAGCAAAAAAATGGAGGTCTCTTCCCTGTGCTTGCGCAGGGGACCCTCCATATTTCTCTAACCGGAGAAGAGGCTTACTCCTCTCCTTCGCCTACGGGTACAGGGGACTCCCCCTCACCCCCTTCTCTGGAGGTGCTTTCGGGCACCTCCCTTTTTCCAGCGGAAGTCCCCTCTTTTCTTTCCAAGGAGACTGCCAAGAAAGCCAGCAGGCAGTCCTTAGCCAGCCGCTCCCCATCGAAGCGGCTCGGTAGGGCAAACCCCCTTAGGGGGAAGTGGGAAGCCAGGCCCCTTCAGTAGCTTCCCTCAAAAGACCTGCTGGCAAGAATCTTAAACCTTGCCGGGGTCAAGGCCTGTGCCTCCCCACAAAAGACTGGTGACGCTGCCAAGGGGACCTGCGATGTCCTGGGAGGGGATGGCCAACTGGAGGCCCCTCCTGTGATAGACATGGTCCTTGAGGAAACCCAGCCTCAGATGGTAGGGCCTTCCATGGGGGAAAATCCGGGCTTGGTGCCAAGCACCGAACCCGAATCCGCCCCTATGCAAGGTCCTCCTAAAACGGCTGGTGCCTCCGAGGCAGTACAAGGAGGGGAGGGATCTCCTCTGACTGGTGCCCCTGCAACCACAGGACCTTTTCCATTTCGGAGAAGGACCTGGCTGAAGCCGGTCCATCTGGCCTAGGGGCTTCTGTCGGCGGAGGTGAGAAGCGGGTTCATTCCCTGCCCCGGTCTCCTAAAGAGAAGAAAAAGACTAAAAAGACTCGAGGCTCCTCTCCATCCGCGGGGGCTACGGGGACGGATGGGTCTGCTGCCACTCTCGCAAGCGACCAATCCAAGATCGGCACATCTGGCCCCTCTGCCCCCCGGGTGCGGAGCCTCTGAATATGACAAAGACGAAAAGTGCACAGGGCGGAGCCTCGATGACATCAGGGCCCCTGATTCAGAGGTTACCTTGCATTTTTGAGCCTGCTGGCTTCGAATGCTTCCTCATTATTCGCTCCACTGATGGAAGCATGTTGGCCAAGGGCAACATGATCCGTCAGAGGAGAGGATTAGCTAGTGCAATTGGTAGAAAGCCGAAGGTGACCCGTTTCTCGGATGGGAGCCTTCTGGCGAATGCGGCGAATCCCGCCGAGGCGGCCAAGATAAGTGCTCTTCAGACACTTCATGGCACCCCGGTGAGTGTGACGCCACACTCTACCATGAACTTTGTGAAAGGAGTAGTTTATGCGAGGGAACTCGTTGACTACTCCATTGAGGACATCACCCTAGAGCTGGCCGACCATGGGACGGTCAAGGTCGAACGTGTAATGAGAAAACAGGGAGGTGCCTCGAGACCTACCCCTACACTCTTCGTCACGTTCGACTGTGACAAGCTCCCTGAGTCGGTGCGTGCCGGTTGGTACCGCTACCGCGTGAAGGCATTCGTGCCACTGCCGCGGCGGTGCTATTACTGTCACTACTTCGGCCATACGAATCGTTCTTGTAGACATACAAAGTCGGGTTCACCTGAAGTTTGTGTGGCCAAGTGTGTCAATTGCGAAGAGCCGCACCCCGCTTCTTTGAAGCAATGTGGTGCATATCTCCTTGAGAAAGAAATCCTGGCCGTTCAGGCCCAGGATCGACTTTCATTCCACGAGGCTAAGGACTTGGTCCTGGCGCGCCCGGCTCTGCCTAGGACGTCATATGCCTCAATAGTTAGAAAGGCACCCTCTGCTCCTGGCCCATCCAGGCCAACGAGAACGGTTATTTCCGCGCCCATTCGGAGCCCTTCTGCGAGCTCTACCAACCCGGGCGCTGCCCTGATAAAGCTGGTGGCACAAAGGGTTCACACCCAGCCCTGTCTAAATCCAGGCCTCCCCCCTCTTTCCCCAGCGTGACCGTTTCCCGTAAAGCGAAACGGCCACGCGCCTCCACCGAGTCGTTAGACTCACAGGAGGCAACACCCTTGAAGATGGTTGATAGGCCATCTTCCGGGTGTCCTAAAGCTGTCCCCTGAAAGGAAGACAGCAACAAAGGAGCTTCGGCTCCTTCGCCCACGCCCCGAGGAGGAGCGAGTGGCTCGGAGACGGTGGTTCCTCGAAAAGAGGGCCCCCTGCCTCCGAGGCCGCAACGCCCGCCTAAGGTTTCGAGGTGGAGGGAGGAAAAGACTCGCATGGCGAGCCCAACCTCCCCCAATAAGTCCTCGAAGGCGACAGCGCTTTGTCCGGCCAACAGCGCCAGGGGTTCTGCCCCCGGAAAGCGTACGGCCATTCCCGTGAGGGTCTTCAGTTCGAGGAAGGCCCCCACGTCTTCTTCCAGCTAGGCTTGGAGGGCATATTCCTTCAATGGAATTGCCATGGACTCCGGGCCAACTGGGAGGAGCTGCGGAGGCTTGTCTTGTCCCGTTTCCCGTTAGCTATCTTTTTGCAGGAGACCATGCTAGGCGCGTGCCCCCTGCCCGCCCTCCCGGGGTATAAGGGTCTCGCGACCCCACCACCGCGGGATGGCCGGGCTGGGGGATGCGCGGTTTACACCCGGCATGATGTCTTGGTTCTTTTTTTCTCTTTAGATACCTCCTTTCAGGCAGTGGCTGTGCAGCTGCACCTGGATAGGAGGTATACTATCATTTCTGCGTACATTCCACCGTCAGCTGACTTCGACGCGGGGGACTTCCGCCGTGTCGTGGCACGGTTGCCGAGGCCCTATCTCTTGCTTGGAGAACTGAATGGCATGCATCCTCTCTGGGGAGATTACTCCATAAATCCCAGGGGACAAGTCCTTGCTGATCTGATCCAAGAGCTTGAGATGGGTGTCCTAAACCTGGTTGAGTTTACGCATTCCTGTCCGAGAACTGCTTCATTTTCTTGCCTTGACCTATCTTTGTGCTCTTCGGATGCACAGCCTGATTTTGATTGGGAGGTGGTCGATGACCTCCATGGTAGTGATCACTTTCCCATTCAAATATCATTTTCAGGGCAACTGCCGCCTGAAACCCCACCTTGGTGGTGCTTGCCGCGGTGGCCTGCATTTCAGGAAATGACTGAATTTTCTATCTCAGTCGAGGAGTTTAGGTCGGTAGATGAGGCCGTTGAGTTCTTCTCCGGCAACTTCATCGCCGCGGGCCTGACTACTATTCCTAGGACGTCTGGCCGTTTTGCACGCCGACCACTCCCATGGTGGTTGGCCGAGTGTGAGACGGCCCTGAAACAGAAGCGTTATGCCTACATGCGCTATAAGCGCCGCCCGAACGTTTCACTATTGGTCAATTTCGTCGGGCTAGGGCTAGGTTCTTGTATATTTCGAAGCACGCCCGCCGCTCTTCTTGGCGGGCATTCGTGTCTTTACTTAACGGGAAGACCCCTTTAGCAGAGGTGTGGAGGCGAGTCAAAAGGATTCGGGGCAAGTTCTCGCAGGATACCCCTCCCGTTCTCCAGGAGAATGAGACCGCAATCTCGGACCCCGCGTCCATGGCGGAATCCTTCGCATCGCTTTTTCCGCATTCTCTAGCCGGGATGCTGCTCCGCCAGCATTCAATGCACGTCGTGATGTCTCGGAAGGCCGCCGGCTGGACTTTACCTCCAGAGGCGGAAAACCCTTCAACGACCGTTTTACTGGGAGCGAGTTGCGCTCCGCTCTTGCTTCGTGCGCGGACACCGCCCATGGTCCGGACGATGTCCCTACGCCATGCTTTGAAACCTGGGTGAGCGTGGCATGGCCTTTCTGTTAGATTTGTTCAACAGGAGCTCCCAGACTCCTGGCGAATCGCTACTGTGCTCGCCTACGGGGGAGGGATCACTCTACGGCGACCAGTTTCCGCCCAATCTCTCTAACCTCTTGCGTGTGCAAGTTGATGGAGAAATTGGTAAAGGTTAGATTAGCCTTTTTCCTGGACAACGGAGGCCATTTGTCTTCTGCACAGTGCGGCTTCCGCAAGTTCCACTCCACGTCGGATGCTCTGCTCCGACTGGAAAATGCCGTCTGCGAGGCTTTCCTTCGTAGACAGCACTACGCCACGGTCTTTTCGATCTGGAGAAGGCCTATGATTCCGCATGGCGATACGGTATTATGGAGACTCTCCACACGATGGGGGCGAGGGGACGCCTCCCAATGTTTATATCTGAATTTTTGCGAGATCGTCGATTCCGCGTACGGGTGGTGGGAGCTCTCTCCGGTCCAAAGGAGCAGGAAGAGGGTGTCACGCAGGAAAGTTTCCTCAGTGTCACACTCTTTGCCCTGAGCATCAACGGCATCACCATGGTGCTGCCGGAAGATGTTCTCGCTACGCTCTACGTGGACGACCTTTCGATCTCTTTTGGCGCGGCCCAGATGCCAACTCTGGAGCGCTATGCCAAACGCACAGTTTTCGGTTTTCTCTGGCCAAGACTAAGGTGGTGCACTTCTGCCGCCATCCACGTCTTCACCCCGATCCAGATTTGTTTCTTAATGGAGTGCGCCTGGAAGTGGTGGAATCGCACCGTTTCCTTGGTCTTTTATTCGACCGACGCCTCACCTGGGAGGCTCATATTCGCAGCCTTAGGGTCTCTTGTACCCGCGCTATGGACATTCTCCGTTCCGTGACGTTCAGCGCTTGGGGCGCTGATAGGGCTACTGCCCTACTTTTTTATCGATCCTTTGTTCGTTCGAAGTTCGACTACGGTCGAGTTTTATGGATCCGTAGCCTAGCGTTTATTGCGGAAGGTGGATTCGATCCACCACACCGGCCTTCGCCTTGCGACCGGTGCCTTCCGCACTTCCCCCATTGAGAGCAGGTTGGTCGATGCTGGGGAGATGCCACTCGCTCTGCGCCGCGTGCAGTGCATCACTCGCCTGTATGCGCGAGCCCGGCGCCTCCCTCAGTTGCCAACAGCTCTCACTGCATCCGCAGTTGATCTCGATGGTGCCTATGCCGCCGAGAGACGCCAGTCATACCCTAAGCCCTTTGGGTTTAGGGCCAGGAAACTCCCTCGGGCCGGTGGCGCCCATGGTTTGTCCCAGGACGCCACCCTGGAATGTACCACATTTTGCTATTTGTCGCCACGCCTCTACTCCCAAAGCTTGTACGGCGCCGGGAGTATTGCGTTCGACGTTTTTGGGGCACACATCGTGTCACGCTGGAACCGTGCCAGTGTATACGGATGGCTCCAAGTCCCAAGAGGGGGTCGGCTTCCATGCCGTATCCCGTCTGTTTGAAGTCAGCGGGGCTCTACCAGGCGCTGCGTCTGTCTTCACGGCCGAGCTGGTGGCAATACACCACTCGGTACGGGAGATTACGCGACGTGCCCGGTTCGGAGACCGGATTGTGATCTATAGCGACTCACAAAACGCCCTGAGTTCTCTCGGGGCATTGGAATCTCCGCATCCCCTGATTCGCGATATCCATGACGCCACGGTTTTGGCGAGCCGGGCAGATGTCGAGATTATCTTCTGCTGGGTTCCTGGACATGTAGGAATTGCGGGGAATGAGGGCGCCAAAGAGTCTGCAAGGACTTTGCGACCGGACCAGCGTTTCGCTCTTCCTCACACTGACTACATGGCAGGAATACGGGCAGCTCTTTGGGCTGCTTGGCAAAGAAGATGGGAGACGGTCGAAGGGAACTTAAAGTTGCGTGCCATTGCGCCGCGACTGTTCCCATGGACCTATTCCCCAATGCCGCTGTGGTGGAGCGAATGTGAGTGTGTGTAAAAAGGGCCATCCTCCCAACCCTTTTCTCAATACCCTCTCTTTCCCTCTGTAAGAATGTGTGTGTGAATGGGAATGGGTTTGTTTTTTTTGTTTTTTATTGATTAGCATGTTATTATAAGATGTTTTTTTTCTTTCCAGGCGCCATTTGTGGAAAGAACTTAGTGTCATATATCTTTATATAGCAAACAAAATATTACTAGTGTTGTTAAGGAAAGAGGGCTTAGAATAGCCACGCAAGAGTGGTAAGATCACTTTACTTCCATCAAGCGCAGAGGTGCCAATTGTTAGGAAGTCATAGGCATTTTGCTCACTCGAGTGGCAGGTGGCTGGACGTCCGTCCATCCCTTTTTGTACCACGTGAGGCCTTTGTTTTGTTAACTATATATTGACTGTTGTAGTCCGGATTTTTTTTGGTTGCTTTTGATTTTTTTAATTGTTCTTAGAATTGATTAATAATATAAATAAGTGGGACTTATTTTTTTTTTTTAGTTCATATATATAGGAACCTTTAGCTGTATTTTTTGTGAAGAGTAACGAGATCTCCAATATAATCGCCCCTCTCTATTGTCTGAATATTTACCCCATATTTAGGTAAATATTGTAATTTTTTGTTAGTAGAGGACTGTACATACAATCCATTTCATTCTCCTTCGATTTCTCACGTCCGGATTAGTGTAGGAAGCGGGTTGGATCGATTGGTGTTAGTCTAAATTTTTCGGCCCGCTACACCGCAACGGCTTCATGTCGCTTTCTGTCATCTCCGAATCGGACACACGCGTGTGACGCATCGCTATTTGATGGAGCGCTCGCCTGTGCCCTATTGCGACGACTGCGTCGTCCCCCAGACTGTTTGGCACATTCTTGTCGAATGTCCCAGTCTGGGTGATCTTCGCGCACGTTACCTGTCCTGGTACCAGGATGGGCGGGGGTGCTACCGCCTGTCCTTTGTACTTGTGACGAGTGCGTGCACATTGACTGGTGGACTTGTTGACTATTTGGGGAAGGCCGGCCCTCTCCCTTTCATTTAACTAGGTTTAGTTGTTGTTTTTGTTATTATTATTGTTATTGTTATTTCTTTTTATTGTTGTTTCCTGTTCAAATTTTTTAAAGTAGCCTAGAACTAGGCTGTTTGTTTACGGCGACTTATGCCTAAGTGGGCAGTCGCCAGATAGCCCCTTAAAAAAACAATTTAAAAATGAGAATATCTTTTAAATAATTAATTAAAAAAAATATAAAATGACATATTGCTTACTCACTTAAATGCAATGTTTCCACCTGCCCGATAAATCCATTGCTTCACATTCTTCATCACTGATTGAAATATGTGTCACTATCACTACTATCATTTGATTCATTGTCACTCCGCATGTGTTTGAAGTCACTATCTTCATAATTATCACTATCGCTTGAAGACATCAAAATATACAACAAAATTAAAAGTTTATGCTCTATATTATTGAATCAATCACACATAATTTCCAACTGGCATATTACATGCTTTCGCCTTGCCGGTATAAACAAACCGTGTCCACAAAGTGTTTTTATTGGTTAGCTGAGAATGACGTCATTATAAGACAGACACTTCGATTAATGCTCAGGAATGTTCATAGCGTACTCCGGCAAAATTACAGAATAGAAAAACAATCATTTATTTCCTGACGATAACCCTTTTGTCATTAGAGGCACGCGCAACAGTAGGTCTGAGAGAAACTTTTGTCATCTTTGGAAAGGGGTTAATAAACATTAAAGAAGACCATTCATATGTATATTTTTTTTTTTTCTGGGCATTATGGGGTTAATGGCAGCTGCCATATGCTGTATATAGCTGCAGCTCAGCTCAGCTCTCATGTTGAAATGTAGAACCAGTAGGGAATAAAAACCTGAAATGATCACAGATTTGTTTTATAACCCATAGTTTTTTTGCTTCATAAACATTATTTTCACTATGCTAGTCAATAGTTCCACTGTGTATCTATATTTTTTTATTTAGTTAGATAACCCATTAGGTCTGGTGAATTGATTACTTCATTGATGAAGTTGCATTATGAGACAACTTGATTTCATTCAAGGTAAGTTACCTTGTTAATTTAAAAACACAAAACATATTTATCTCTCTCAGGGTATTGGCTCAAAATTGATGGCAAAAATGGGCTACATCAATGGAAGAGGCCTAGGACCAACTGGAGAGGGGCGAGTAGATCCAGTGAAGGCTTATGTATACCCTCAAGGGGTTTCCTTAGGTATGCCTTATAATTTAAGTATTGTGTACTTTAGACCTACAAGGGGGGTGTAAGAAGTATTAAGTGATTAAGTGTAGCTTTGGGCAACTGTGCTGCTGCTGACATCTGGAGGAGTAGGGGCCTTCCCAGTCCCAATCCCATAAGGAAAGCACAGACAGTGATAGTAATTGTCACCATTACAGCCAGTGCCTATTGAGTTGGATGCCTTCTCTCAGGTCCTCTTTTGCATGTCTTTAGCACCTTCAACTGCCTTTTCACCAATTTAGATTCCTTGCCAATTTAGACCTGACAAGATACATCAGAAAAGACTTGAAAGCTTGATAAACAGCAGCTTTTATCACTTACAAGCTGCAGGGTCCATACATAAGAGGCCTCATATGTAATGGGCTGCCTACCTTTTGTGAGTGTTCTTGAATCATGTTCTCTGGTTCTTTTGGCTAGATTCCAAGCAACAGAGTTCATATTCTAGCTATCCTGTCAGTGACCAGTAAGAGTTATCTGTCTACATAAGCTGGCCCTTCTCTCTGAAGGATTATAGGAAGCTGCAGCCTTTTGGGATAAACTAGAAAGTGAGCATCCACTGTTGGGTGCTGCTGTTTCTGGCACAAACAATGTCTTTACTGTTCTTAAGTAGGTGACTCCTAAAAGTTCAAAAAACCATAGGTGGTATACCCAAGAGCAGTTAAAAGATATTATGAGTAAGAAGTGTGATCAAGTTATATTCTCTCTATTTATTCTCTGCCTTTCAATCCTTAAGGATACAACGGTAGTTATTTCAAAGTAAAACTTTATCCAATCATGGTCCCAGAAGAAACAATGAGTGTTATGTCATATCTTTTCTTGGAGCAGGGGCTTCCAGACCACCACTTTGGTCCAGCCTCCTTTCTTTTAAGGGAACTTCCTTTCCAACATCTATCTCTCTCTCTTTCTCTCTCTCTCTCTTTCTATCCCTCCCTCTCTCTCTTCCTATCCCTCCCTCTCTCTCTTCCTATCCCTTCCTCTCTCTTTCTTTTCCTCTCTCTTTCTCTCTCTCTTTCTTTAATTGAATTTTTGGACTGGGCCTGGGGAAGCTGTTGGTGTGCATACTCCTCTTGCACGCATCATTACTTTTTCTCCAAGACTTTCCCAGCAACCCTCTGTCTACACTGTGTCAGAACAGAGGCTTTAGAACCTCTATAAACAACACCCTTTATCGCCTGTAGGTTGCAAGAGACCAGGCCTTGAGGTCCTGGGCATTGCGGCATGAATAATGGAAATATCAGTTTTGCCCCAATAACCACTTCCTGCAGCGAGGCTGACCACCACCCCATGGCCATTCTTGCTTACATAAGGTTTATTTGTGGTGGGCAGGCTCTACTGCCTTGTTGGCTGCCAGGGCAATTATATTTTAAATTATCACATTCTGGAATTTTGGAGCCTATGGAGACTTTTCTCTTAACCTCCCCTCTCATAGGGAGGTCATAGTAGTATCAAATGTTGCATCAGTTCTTTTTTCTCTTTTTCTGATGGTTTTGCCACAAGTGAATGTAATGGTGGCAGGGCAAGTTGGGATCCACCTCCGAGCACAGCCTTGGCTTCCTATGTGTCAGGGAGGACATTTAACATGAGACACCCCTTTGACCATTGGAGGGGTTCCCTTCTAACTATTGCCATGCGGCAAAGGAGCTTTCCCTTTTCCATCTTTGGAGCACCTCTCAAGCAGCTTCCTTTTCTGAAAAGGAGGTGCCCCACCCTGTGCTTTTGCAGGGTCCCCTCCAACCCTTTCTTACCTGAGAGGAGGCCTATGGGTGTGGGTGTGGTTTCCCACTTCTGGTGTAAGCAACTTGATGGGACCAACTCCTTTAGGGAAAAGCAGGGTCGGTCAGGCCTTGCCCCTCAATCATGTATTTTGACATTGGTGGCGGTTGGCGTGCCTGCACCACTCTTCTCCAATGGAGGTCAGTTCACCAACTAGAGACTTCTCTTCAGAGTGGCACCTTCATTTCCTCCGAGCTAGGCCTGGATGGCATATTCCTTCAATGGAATTGCCTCTGACTCAGGGCCAACTGGGAGGAGCTGTAGAGACCATGCTGGGTGACTACCCCCTGCCGATCCTCTCCATGTACAAGTGTTTTGTGACAACGCCACCACAGACGGGGGATGGGAGGTAGGATTCCTTATTTACATCCTACATGACTGTTCTTGGGTTTTGCTTTAAATACCTCCTTTCACGCAGTAGCAGTGCATTTGCACCTAGATCAGAGGTATACTGTTATTTCTGTACACATTTCAACATCATCTGACTTCAATGCAAGGGACTCAAGCAGCATCATGCATAGTTTTTGAGGCCCTCTCTACAGCTCAGGGATTTGAATGTCAGATACCCCCTCTGGGGAGACTACGCAATCGCTCCTAGGGTTCAGGTCCTTGCCAACTTGATCAATGAGCTGGAGAACAACTTCATTTTCCGATCTCGATCTATCTTTCTGCTCTCCGGATGCGCAGCTTGATTTGGGGTGGGAGTTTGTCTATAACCTCCTTGGGAATGATTACTTTCCCATTCAAATATTATTTGGGGGACCAGTGCCGTCTGAGAAACCACCCCAGTGATGCTTGGTGCTAGGGTGGTGGTCCGCATTTCAGGAAGTGACTGATTTCTCTATCCCTTTTGATGAGTTAAGGTCGGTGGATGAGGCTGTTGGGTTGTTCTCAACAACCTCATTGTCATATCTCTAACTACCTTTCCTAAAATGTCTGGCCGTTTTGCATGCCGACCACTTCTGTGGGGGTCAGCCAAGTCTGATACGGCCCCCAAACAGAAGCGTTATGCCTACATTGTGCTATAACAATCGCCTGGACGATTTCACTGTGGATGAATTTTGTCCAGCTAGGGCTAGGTTCTGCTATGTTTTGAAGCATACCCACCACTCTTCCTGGCAGTATACATGTCTTCACGTCACAGGAAGACCCCGTCAAGTAGAGCTGTGCAAGTGAGTCAAAATGATTCATAGCAAATCTTGCAGGACCCTTCGCTCTTGGAGAATGAGACAGCAATCTGGAACCCTGTGTCTGTGGCAGAATCCTTCATGACTGTTTTCTTCATATTTAGCCAGGATTCGGCTCTGCCAGCATTCAATGCACATTGTGATGTCGCTGCAGGCTGCCGACTGGACTTTACTTCTAGAGGTGGAGAATCCTTCAATGACAGATTTACAATGAAGGGGTTGTGTTCTGCTCTCACTTTGTGAGCAAACACCACCCATTCTCCGGAAGATGTCCCCAATGCTATGCCTCAATCCCTAGGTGAGTGATGCATGGACTTTGTTAGATTTGTTCAACAGGATCTGGACAGAGGGTATTCTTCCAGACTCCTGGCCAATGGCTACTCTGCTTGCTCTTCGCAAGCAGAGATCACTCTATCACCGGTAGGTTTCCACCCAAGCTCTCTAACTTCCTGCATGTGCTAATTGATGGAGAAATTGGTAAATGTTAGACTAGCCTTTTTCCTATGCAGGAGAGGTGTCCTGTCTTCTGCAGAGTGTGGCTCTTGCAAGTTCCACTCATCAGATGTTTTGCTCCAGCTGGAAAATGCTGTCTGTGAGGCCTTTCTTGGTAGACAGCACTACGCCATGAATTTTTCCAATCTGGAGAAGGCTTATGATACCGCATGGCAATACTTTTCTCAGGGAGACTCCACATGATAGGGTGAGGGGACGCCTACCAAACTTTATTTTTGAGATGGTCCATTCAGCATATGGGTGGGGTGAGCCCTCTCTCAACTAATTAAGCAGTGAAGTGCCCCCAGTGTCACACTCATTGCCCTCAGCATCAACTGTATCACCTCAGTGCTTCCAAAAATTGTTCTTGCTATGCTCTAAGTGGATGACCTTTCAATCTCTTTTTATGCAGCCCAATCTGTAAGGGGCACGGCAATTTGCCATCCTGGCCGCCATGCTGACAGGATTCAGCACCCCGTCTGACGTCAGCTTAGCCTCTTCTCCTTCCTTCAAAACACTTGTGTTTCCCCCCAGTTTCCTTGCTTTTCATACAACCTCTCCCACAACTTTCTCTGGTCAGCCTCTAATTTCACAGGGTAGATGCTGACCTTCTCAGCCAACCTTTCCAGATTGGGGCTGAGGGGGGAGGGGACATTCCCTAACCCATGAGCTCCATTTTGGGATGGTGGTTTTTTAACAACCTGCTTCATCCCTACCCATACCTTCCTCAGATCCCTTTTCCTTCTCTCTTCACACACCATCAATTTTACGCTGTGCCCAAGATGGAGCCGCCATTCTGAAGGGCTGCCAGGTCACCAGGCGGGAGGGGTGGCTATAAATGGCAGCACGCACATGGCTCTGCCAGGCCTGTATGCACCCCTTGCAGAGCAGACCACAGGAAAAATGGAGGTCCTGCCCCTCCCTGTGCTTTCACAGGGGACCCTCTATATTTCTCTAACCGAAGAGGAGGCTTACTCCTCCCTTGGCCTACGGGTGTAGGGGACTCCCTGCCACCCCCTTCTCTGGAGGTGATTTTGGGCTAAGATAGACATGGTCCTTGAGGCAACCCAGCCTCACACACTAGGGCCTTCCATGGGAGGGAGTCTGGGCTTGGCACCAAGCACTGAACCCGAATCCGCCCCTATGCAAGGTCCTCCTCAAATGGCCCGGGTTTCCAAGGCAGTACAAGGAGGGAAGGGATCTCCTCCAAACGGTGCCCCTGTGACTACCAGGACCTTCATCCCAGAGAAGGACCTGGCTGAGGCCGTTCCATCTGGCCTAGGGGCTCTTCCCGGCGGAGGAGAGAAGCGGGTTCATTCTCCGCCCTTCACTCCTAAAAAGAAAAAGACTAAGAAGACTCGGGGCTCCTCTCCATCCGTGGGGGCTGCCGGGATGGATAGGTCTGCTGCAACTTTGGTAAGCGACCAAGCCAAGATAGGCACATCTGGCCCCTCTGCCCACCCGGGTACGGAGCCCCCGACTATGACTAAGATGAAAAGAGTGCAGGGCAGATCCTCGAAAACATCGGGGCCCCTCATTCCTAGGTTACCTGGCGTTTTCGAGCCCGCTAGCTTCAAACGCTTCCTCGTTATTCGCTGGCCAAGGGCAACATGATCCATCACAGGAGAGGATTAGCTAGTGCAATTGGTAGAGAGCTGAAGGTGACCCGTTTCTCGGACGGGAGCCTTCTGGAGAATGCGTCGAATCCCTCCAAGGAGGCCATGATGAGTGCCCTTCTGATACATGATGGTACCACGCTTGAGTGTGACGCCGCACTCTATCATGAACTTCGTCAAATGAGTAGTTTATGCGAGGGAACTCGTGGACTACTCGATAGGTGACATTACCTTAGAGCTGGCTGACCATGGGGCGGTCAAGGTCGAACGTGTGATGAGAAAACAGGGAGGGGCCTCGAGACCCACCCCTACACTCTTTGTCACATTCGACTGTGACAATCTCCCTAAGTCGGTGCATGCCAGTTGGTACAACTACCGCGTAAAGGCATTCGTGCCACTGCCGCGGCGGTGCTATTACTGTCACCGCTTCGGCCATACAAATCGTTCATGTAGACATGCAAAGTTGAGGTCACATGAAGTCTGTGTAAACTGCTCCAAGGCCGCACACGATAAGTCCAAATCGTGTGTGACCAAGTGTGTCAATTGCGGAGAGCCGCACCCCGCTTCTTCGAAGCAATGTGGTGCCTATCTCCTTGAGAAAGAAATCCTGCCATTCAGGCCTAGGATCGACTCTCATTCCGCGAGGCTAAGGACTTGGTCCTGGCGCGCCCGGCTCTGCCTGGGACGTCATATGCCTCATTAGTTAGAAAGGCACCCTCTGCTCCTGGCCCATCCAGGCCAATGAGCACGGTTATTTCCGCGCCCATTCGGAGCCCTCTTGCGGGTTCTACTCAACCCGGGTGCTCCCCTGGTAAAGCTGGTGGCACAAAGGGTTCACACCCAGCCCTGGGTAGAACCAGGGCTTCTTCCCTTTCCCTAGCGTGACCGTTTCCCGTAAGGCGAAACCGAGTCGTTAGACTCACAGGAGGCAACACTACTGAAGTTGGTCGAGGCCATCTTCTGGTGTTCCTAAAGCTGTCCCTTGAAAGGAGGACGATCTAGTCTTTGTCCACTTTGTCTCATAGAATGTAAGGTAACGTTCTTACTTGTAAAATTTAGGAGGGACAGTAGGATCAACCGTAATAGTAAATTCCTTACACTTGTAAATGCAAGACAATCAGGAAATTTATCTATAAGAAAATACATTTCAGTAGAAATTTTGAGAATTCTGTTCAAGCCAAGACTGTTAATGAGATACCTTCCTAACAAACAAGGACCTTCACCATCAACAATGATCAATTTAGCTGAAACAGACTTAGACCTATGTTACAACTCAGCCACAACTGCTATTTTCCCAGATAAATTTAAGACAGAACCACTATAATCTTTCAGATTTACCGAAGAGTGAGAAGAAACAGCAAACTACAGCGCCTCATATTTTGATGTAGAAATTAGAGAACAAGATGCTCTAGTATTCAATTTCATGGGAATTTCAACCTTGTTTAGAACAATAGGACTAATTCTCTCAGCATTGATAGACAAATCTGACTCACAAGGTCATTGGCCATTTCTTTCTCAGAATTTAGAAATTAACTTGGCTACTTGCCTGACCTTTAGCTTAAAAACGCATCTTCTTTATGTTGGGGTGGCTGGTCCTGGGGTCCTGCTTTTCCACTACCTGCCGCACAAGTAGAGCTGCCTGGGTGTTTGAAGGGAGGACTATGAGGAGGAAACTACTCTGAACTTAATTTATTTCCAGGGAACAAATAGAAAATACTGACAAAAAAATTACAATACCAACTATCGCAAATAATATATATATATATATATATATATATATATATATATATATATATAAAAAACAATAACCAAAATTGTGCAAGAATTGGTTAACACCCAAACCAAATATGATATATATATGTATGTAAGAATTGGTACTGACACTTCAAAGGTTACCGCTTGTCAATACTTGGGCTTGACACTGATGCGCTCTACCTTCATCCAAATTTCCATCCTTTCTATGGCTGCTTCATCCTTCTTCGTGCTGTTGTTTTGTTTTTTGCCTATAAACCAAGAACAATTTTATACTGTCAGAATAAAGATAATGTGCCATTCTCATCCTGTTTTTATTTCAAATTATCGCTACAATAATGAAATAAAAATTAACTTGAAACCACAGTTTGTTTTTTCTAATATAATGTAAAATAGTGAAAATGGGTTCTATATTTTTTTAAGTGTCATTAACCACTTTCCATTGTTACTTTGCTCTTTTCATAGATTATTGCATTCGCATGAAGGGATCAAATAATAGAGGTCGCATTATAGATGTGCAGAAACAGGTATTGAATGATCAGAAGAAGCCCAAGGAGAAAAAAAGAGGCCAAGACTCAAGTAATTTTAGAACTGTGTTTGATATCATCAACTGCAAAGTCAACACTGACAAACGTATGTCCTGCTTTAATATATAATTTTCAGAAAAAATTTAACATACTCTCATTGTTATAAAATGTATGAAGACAAAATGTAGTCAACTCAGTAAGGGAGTAAAGGATCTCATTACTTTATATTTCCATACATCAAAGATGATAGGTCACATATTTCCATACATCAAAGATGTTATGTCACACCTTGGCTTTCCTAATCTCAGCCCTGCAATTTCTAGATTTAGGAAAACAAATATTTCATGATGGATAGATTAAAGACCATTCAAATAATGAGAAAAACTACCCAGTAGAGTAAATCAAAAGAATTAGATTTCTTTTGTGTGTCACCCTATGATAAAAATACTCAAAACTTCTGTTATTAATTAAGGTTATTCTCTATCCTTTCCCTTATTCCTTCACCATTGAATAATAATGCTCTTGGAAATGCAAAGAAGGATGGTGGTGGCAACTACTGCTCACACTACGCCCCTCATTTGCACCCCCATAACATCTTCAACTGCATTTTTACTGTCTGACTTATTCATCTGTACAGTATTACACAGCTGATCAGCTACTCCATGCCATGTCATAGAGAGGCTTTAGAACCTCGTTAAACAATGCTTTTTAAGACTCGCAGGTTGCAAGAGACCAGGCTTGAATAAACTTTGACATTTAGGTGTATTTAATAGGATGGCATTTTGTCCACCAATAACATTTCTTTAACATCTAATGGTCTCACCCCCTATCTCTCCCATGGGACCTTTTCAGGTGCTTAAGGCTGTACAGTGCGCAGCCTATAGTAGGTAGATTTTACTGCCTCATTATCTGACATGCAAACTAAAAGTCTCAGGATCTAATGTCCAACAGTGGGTTACCCTTTGTAGATGGTTTGTGGGTGTATCCCCATTGAGACTGACGCCATGCCGCCCCACATGTTTGAGCAGGGTCTTTGGCTCAATTCAGATGGCTATGCGTAGCTCCTGGAGATTGTAATTCACTACACATAGTACCTGGAGGGATTGTATGTCCTACTGGTGTAACTAATGCTGAGGTATGATAATAATAGGCAATCACCCACCCTACTCCTTAGTGGACCCACTTCTCTCTATTCCTCTTTATTACATACCCTTGCTTGCCCCATTCAAACTTTTCCTCTTACGATCCAAAAAAGTTCTGGCTGCTCTGTGCACTTCCATCCTCTTACCATAATCTATCCCAGTGGCAGGATATACTGTAAGCTCGCTACCTGTTGCCAGGGCCGAAAGCTTTCCTGTTAGGGCAAGTATTTAGTACAGGATATACTCTGTCGTCGACTCTGTTTACTGGTTCCAGTCGGCACCATCTTTTATGGTTCAAAGACCCCAGACATCTTTATCTTTGCCAGAGGTCTGCCAAGATGAAAAAAAAGTTCGCGCTCCAAATGGTAGCAATTGAACAGTGGAAACCCACTTAGAGGGACAAGGGATGGTGGGATCCACTGGACCTTGCCCCGACATTTCTCTGGCCGCTGTGCTGATTGGGCTCAGCTCCTCGTCCGGCCCCAGCTTAGCCTCCCTTCCTTTGCTAACCTCTAATCTCCATCTCCTGTACTAGCTCCTTCCGGCGGTGGAGAGAAGCGGGTTCATTCTCCACCCTCCTCTCCTAAAAATAAAAGAAATGAGCAGAGGACTAAGGGTTCCTCTCCCTCCGCGGGAGTTCCCAGGATGTACGGGTCCCCTGCCGTTTCGGCAGGCGACCAGACCAAGATCGGCACGTCCGACCCGGATGCTCCGCCAGGTAGTAGGACCAAGATCAAAGTCACAAGTGCGCTGAGCGGAGCCTCGATTACGTCGGGGCCCCTCATTGAGAGACTACCTGTCATTTTCCAGCCTGCTGGCTTCAAATGCTTTATGGTTATTCTCTCCTCTCATGGCAACTTGTTCAATTAGAGGAGAGGATTAGCTAGTGTAATTGGTAAAGAACAGAAGGTGACCCGTTTCTCGGACGGGTCATCTTTGGCGAATGCGTCGGATCCCTGCAAGGCGGCCATGATTAGTGCCCTTCGGACACTTGATGGCACGCCGGTGAGTGTGACGCCGCACTCTACCATAAACTTAGTGAAAGGAGTGCTTTATGCGAGGGAACTCTCGACTCCTCCATTGATGACATTATCTTGGAGCTAACCAATCAAGGATGGTTCAAGGTCGAATGTGTGATGAGAAAACAGAGAGGGGCCTCGAGATCCACCCCTATACATTTCGTCATGTTCGACTGTGACAGGCTCCCTGAGTTGGTGCGTGCCGGTTGGTATCGCTACCGCGTGGTCATTCGTGCCACTGCCCCTGCTTCGGCCATACGAATTGCTACTCTAGACGGGCAAAGTCGGGGTTACCCGAAGTCTAAGGTGCTCCAAGGTTGCACAAGAAAAGTCCGAATCGTGTATAACCAAGTGTGTCAATTGCGGAGAGCCGCACCCCGCTTCTTCGAAGCTAAGGATCACGGCGATTTGCCTTCCTGGCTGCCGTGTTGATAGTGATTGTTATTCTTTATTTTTCTTTCATTTGATTTGCGTAATTTATCCTGGTAGGTACGTAATATTGGAATGATAATGAATGTTTGTTTTGTTAGATACGCTCGTTACTGTATCTGTGAGAATAGTCCGAATCGTGTATAACCAAGTGTGTCAATTGCGGAGAGCCGCACCCCGCTTCTTCGAAGCTAAGGATCACGGCGATTTGCCTTCCTGGCTGCCGTGTTGATAGTGATTGTTATTCTTTATTTTTCTTTCATTTGATTTGCGTAATTTATCTTGGTAGGTACGTAATATTGGAATGATAATGAATGTTTGTTTTGTTAGATACGCTCGTTACTGTATCTGTGAGAATAAAATGAAGTAAGGTTTAAGTGTAGACAAAATTGTGTATTAATGGAACCAAGGGTATGATGTTACAAAAGAAAATGGCGGTGAGAAGCAGAACTGGCAAGATTTAACTAGCCAGTAAGCTATTGATGTGTGAATGAGTTGGTTGTATAGTAATGGGAGGTCCCTTGTAAGTAGATTGTTTTTATTGGTTTTTCGGCGTTGTTACTTTTGGTTGTCTGTTGATAATAGAAATTAATTGAAACAACTGATTCTATACTAATGGTAAATTTTAAGTTAAAACTTTGGTAGCTTAACAGAAATTTGGTGTTAAAACTTTGATAAGTTGAGTCACGTGGTAGCAGAGCATGTTCGTTCTGTGTCGGTAGGCTAAAGGTAAACAAATTTGGCTAATATATTATGATAGGCTAGGCCTAACAGTTGGTTTGGTGTCGAGCCAGTAAACGGATGAACAGCTATATGGTACCTGTGGAATAAGCTAACAAGCAAAGAGTATTAAGCACAGGCTATAAATATGGAAGATGCAGGGCCGATGGTGGAATGGAGATGGAGGAGGGAGTGTCCGTGGTTTAGTGGAGTGAAGACAGAATATAAAGGATGGAAGGGACAAGTAGAAGATTGGTTGGTTTGTAGAGAAGATGTAAAATATCCTGGAATAGAAATAGAATGAGTTTAAAAGGATGAGCTTTAGAAGTAGCTGAATAAATTAATAGAGAAGAGCTTAAGGAGATAGGTGGTGACAAAGTAATATTAAAGAAATTAGATGAAGCATATCTTAAAGACACGTTAATGGATAACTATAGTAGATGAAAAGCTATTTCAAAATAGTAAGGAAGTCAGGAGAAACATGGAGAGATTTCATAATTAGGTATGAGAAAAAGGAATTAGAATGCCCTAGGGCGATAGGTAAAAATATGTTTGAAGGAGAAGCAAAGGATTTCCATGTATTAGAGCAAGCAAATATCTCTGATAACCAGAAAAAAATGGTACTAGCAGCTTGTGGAAGTGGAAAATTGGACTACGAGACAGTGTCACAGATTATGAAGAGAATATTTGAATGATTAGGAAAGAAAGAAGAAAAGGAATGGTTGTGGTCGGAATTGTGTGATATACAATCCTGAATGGCATTGGGCTCAAGAATGTCCCCAGAATTTTCTAAATAAAAAGAAAGAAGAAAATGGATCTTTTACTAATCAAGAAAAGGAGAAAGAGGAAGAAAGGGTTTTTACAGGAGAAGTTAGTAAGGGAGATGAAGAGCTGTGGGGAGAAATTGATGCTATTCTAGACACAGGATGTAAATCAACAGTTTTGGAGAATTGTGACTATCACTAATTATAGTGGGCTTGAGTAAGAAAGAGCTGAAGAGAATGTAAGATACTAAGGAAGAAAGTAACAAAGTATTCAATTTCAGGAAGTCTTCATTCAAGTCAAAAGGAGCATAGAAATTACTGTGATAATGAAAGGACACAAGCTTTATTTGAAGACAGAAATTGTGCAGGGTGATGTACCTTGTTGATAGGAAAGAAAACTGAATAGAATGGGTATGATGATAGATTTAAAAAAAGGATAATGGGAAAATCGAAGCATTTAGAAGAAATGGAGGTAAAATTAAGAGAAGATGAGCAGGGTTATTTAAGAATACCTATTTTGAAGAGAGTAAGAGAAGAATTACTATCAGAGGGTTGGAAAAGGAAAAGTCGCAAAGAAGTTAGGGGAGCCATTATGAAGTTACACTTGTAGTTTGGTCATGGAAGTGGGGGAAAAATATGGAAATTGGCAGAAGATGCTCAGTGGAGTGCTGGTTTGAATGAAGATGAAAAGGATGAAGTTGAGAAATTGGTAACAGGTTTGATTGCAAGTTGTTGAGTATGCAGGAGGAACAAAAGAAATCCAGCAAAACCGGTAGTAAGTTTTTCATGGTGTAAGGCTTTCAATGAAGTCTTAGCATTAGATGTGGAAGAGATAGAAGTGAGAAAGTTCTTAGTGATGGTAGACATTGCAACGACATATTGCCAGCCACAATGGATTAGGGATAAGATACTGGAAACTATCATAAAGACATTATCCGATGAGTGGTTTGCAATTTTTGGAGTGCCAGCAAAGATACTTTCAGACAATGGAGGTGAAGTTCAAAATCAAAAGGTAAGGAGGATGGTGGAAAGATGGAATGTTAAATTGTTAGCTACAGCAGCTGAGTTACCCTGGAGTAATGGTATTTGCGAAAAAACAGTAGGCATACTTAAAGAGAGCTTAAGGAAGATGAGAGATAATGAACGAGTGGATCTGGCTATTGCTCCCCCTCCCTCTCTGGGATCTTATCTTCAGGGGTTGTTCCCAGAGAGGCTCTGGCCTTCTCGTGGCGAGGGGGGTCAGCCCTGGGCCCCCTAGGGGATCCATGGTGCTGCCAACAAGACTTTTAACATACCCCTCTTTCTTTCCTCCTCTATTACGCTCTTCCACTGCCCTTTATTTCCCCCTCTTCCTTCACCTATCTAGTGGTCCTTATCAATACCCGACCTCTGCTCGTTTAATGGATTGGTTCTGAATTGTTCTTTCATGAAGGTGAAAGAGGCTGGGCATATCCACCGCCTTCGTCTACCTAATGCCCAAGGAGAAACCCATCGTTGGCCCCTTTTCTCCGTTCGTAGGAGAACTCGGGCAGCCTCTTAGGGTTATAAAGATGGTGTGGTGGATCCGTATCCATTCTCCAAGAAGACATACCGGACGTAACTGATTGTATAGTTGCAGTAGTGCCGGGCCCTTGTAGGCCTCCATGGTGGGGAGCCCCGAGGGAGAATGCGAAGTTTTTTTCTTTTTGCAATGGCTAGCCATAAACCAAGAACCTCCCCTTCTCGTAAGGGTTCTCGTGCCAAACGTTCCTTTGCTCCCCTTTCAGCCTTCCCTCGCTCGTTGGACCCCTATTCCAACGAAGTAGACCCAGATGAATCTTTTGAGTCCCGCTGTGGTGAACCCCGCCGGATGTGGTCAAGAGGAAGTGGTGATGTCGTAGTCGAGGTGTCATCCCACTCTCAACACAACCTTGTGCGAAATCTATCTTCGATAGCTGAAATTCCAATAACTGTCTCGCCCCATCCGCGTCTGAATTTCGTCAAAGGTGTCGTCCGTTCAAACGAACTAAAGGACTACGACTCCACCCGCCTTCAGAGTAAGCTCAGTACCCAACGTGTCACACACGTACACAGGGTAACTAAAACATTAGGCTCCACTAAAGTCCCAACCGCGACACTGATTTTAACATTTGAACGACAAGAACTGCCGCAGTATATTAAAGCTGGGTACCTTCGTGTCCCGGTAAGTCCCTACATCGAACTACCCAGGCGCTGCTTCAATTGCAATCAATTTGGACATGTTGGCCGAGCTTGTCGGCACCCTCGCTCCTGCGTGAATTGTAGCTCTGACTACCATGGCCCCGAATTCACCAAAACGCCCCACTGTGCCAACTGCGGAGGTACCCACAGTGCTGCGTCGAAACTTTGCTCTATATTTTTATATGAAAAGGAAGTTCTCGCTTTGCGCGACTCCCTACGTCTAGATATAAGAGAGGCCCGCCAGCGTGCCCGAGCACAAACCTCGCCACTCGGCCGGCTCTTCTCTGACGTTTTACGGGATGCTGGACGAAACCGACCATCACGCGCGAGTTCCGACCAGCCTGAAGCACTTCACCCTAGATCTACTCGCAGCGTCGAAAATATTCAGATTATGCAGTCGAAGCATCGCTCTCATACCGAGATAATTAATGTAGCCCCCCTCTCTCCTGCAGCTCTAGCTGGGAGAGACGCTCAGGGTGAGACGCTTGAAGACATCAGGTGCTATTTGAAAGAATCCTCAACATCGACCAGTGAAGGCTCATCCACCCGGCCACGAGACTCAAAGCCCAGTGGTAAGAGAAAGGATTCCTCACTTGGCTCATCGACCACCAATAAGCGGGCAGCCTCTGGAGCCGACTCGGCCGAACCCCGAGAATTTCCAATGGACTCCTCCCCTATGGTTGAACATTCTCTGCCCTTAAGTCCGTCTCGCCCTTCACAGGACGTAGGCCCCATCCTGATCCAAACGATGGCAGAAATACACCCAGCTCCACACACCTCTCTCAGATCACCTGTTCGTCCCGCCCACCCTCCAAACCAAGATCCGATGGAAGCAGTTGATACTCCCACATCACCAACTGCGGCGGTTGGACCAACTCCTCAGACACTGAAAATACCCTCGACCCATGAATCCGGATCTACCGGCCGAAAATTCCTTCTGGATCTTCCTTTTCCGCCAGGTTGCGAGCCCGAATTACAATCAAGGGCCTCGGTCGGTTCTCCAAAACCCACGAAAAAAACCTCAGTTACTGCTCCATCTAGGATCTCTCCCCCTGCAAAAGCAGGATCCTCCACATCAGCTCTCCGTCTCCCAGGCTCTTTGGGAAGAACCTCAAATACATTATCCGCCTCAAAAGAGAAAAAGATATCCACAGTGGTATCTAATCGTCACACATAATATCTTCCACTTTACATTGGAATTGTTAAGGAGTTCTTCCAAAGTGGGAAGAACTCAAAGTTCTTTTGACGACTATCCACCCCGCTGTTAATTGTCTCCAGGAGAATAAACTGGGTATACGGCCCTTTCCGCTGGTACCCGGTTTTCTCACTTTCAACTCTATTGCTCCTGCTGGAAGCCCCTCTCATGGAGGGGTGTCAATCATGGTATCTTCATCCTACCATGTTTCTCCCATCTCCCTACATACTACCCTCCAAGCTGTTGCTGTGAGGGTTTTTCTTACTAAGCTTTTTACCGTTTGCTCTATTTACCTACCCCCTTGTTTATCATTGTCAAGATCCGACCTTTTAGAACTTATAGACCAGTTGCCCTCCCCATTCTTATTACTAGGAGATTTTAACGCCCGTCACCCATACTGGGGTGACATCACTCGAAATGCCAAAGGCAGTGTTTTAGAGTCTCTTTTATTATCTGACCTTCTTTGTGTTTTAAATACTGGCCATTTTACCTCTTATCATGTCCAGACGGACTCTTTTAGCTGTGTTGACCTGTCTGTTTGTTCCCTTGATTGCTTCACGGAATTTCGATGGTCAATTCTTGACGATCTCCATGGGAGTGACCACTTCCCTATTGTCTTGTCGGCCCTTCAAGTTAGCTCTCATACAACCATGCCCCTTAAGTGGGACTTAGGTTATGCAGATTGGGAAGGTTTCCAAGAGGCGTCCTTCACAAACGCATCTTTGGGGACCTTTAATGGAGTGGACGCGGCAGTAAAATACTTTACATCGACTATCTACAATGCAGCAACACAGACCATCCCACGGAGGCGACCTGTCACGGGCCGCTCAACCGTGCCCTGGTGGACTTCGACGTGTGCAACAGCTATCAAAAATTACAAGTTAGCCCATGCCCGATTCCGAAAGAACCCAACTTTGTGCAACAAGGTCGACCGAAACCGAGCTCGTGCGCTTCGCCAAAGAACCCTTCGTCAAGCTCGCCGAAATTCATGGCGCAGATACGCTTCATCGATCTCCTATATGACATCTACTGCTAAGATCTGGAAGAGGATTAATAAGATCAGGGGCCGTTATGCTAATCATCATACCCCCACACTCAACTTAGACGGCCCCGTAAGGGGCGCGGCGATTTGCCATCCTGGCCGCCGTGCTGACGGGACTCAGCACCCCGTCCGACCCCAGCTTAGCCTCTTCTTCTTCCTTCAAAACACTTGTTTCCTCGCATTTCATACAACCTCTCCCACAACTTTCTCTGGTCAGCCTCTAATTTCACAGGGTAGATGCTGACCTTCCTCTCAGCCAACCGTCCCGCATCGGGGCTGACGGGGTGGGGGACAATGTTCCCTAACCCCTGAGCTCCGGTCTGGGGTGGCTGGTTTTTAACAACCTGCTTCATCCCCACCCATACCTTCCTCACATCCCTTTTCCTCTCCTCTTCACAATCTATATATTTTACGCCGTGTCTAAGGTTGAGCCGCCATGTCGATGGACTGCCAGGCCACCAGGCGGGAGGAGTGGTCCCAAATGGCGGCGCCTGGCTCTGCCGGGCTTGTAAGCACCTCTCCCAGTGCGGGCTACTGCGAGAGGTGTGCGCGATTGCATCCCGTGTAAAAAAGAGGGTCACCATGCCCAATGATGAAGATAAAAAAAAAAAATTCAACCCCCAACTTTCCCTGAAACATCGACGGAGCCGCCCTCGGGCAGCTCCATATTTCTCTAACCGGAGAGGAGGCTTACTCCTCTCCTTCGCCTACGGGTGCAGGGGACTCCCCCTCACCCCCTTCTCTGGAGGTGCTTTCGGGCACCTCCCTTTTTCCAGCGGTAGTCCCCTCTTTTCTTTCCAAGGGGACTGCCAAGAAAGCCAGCCGCTCCCCATCGAAGCGGCTCGGTAGGGAAAACCCCCTTAGGGGAGAGAGGGAAGCCAGGCCCCTTCGGTCGCTTCGGTCGCTGCCTGCGAGGCTTTCCTTCGTAGACAGCACTACGCCACGGTGTTTTTTGATCTGGAGAAGGCCTATGATACCGCATGGCGATACGGTATCATGGAGACTCTCCACACGATGGGGGCGAGGGGACGCCTCCCAATGTTTATATCTGAATTTTTTCGAGATCGTCGATTCCGCGTACGGGTGGGGGGAGTCCTCTCCAGCCCAAAAGAGCAGGAAGAGGGTGTCCCGCAGGGTAGTGTCCTCAGTGTCACACTCTTTGCCCTGAGCATCAACGGCATCACCTCGGTGCTGCCGGAAGATGTTCTCGCTACGCTCTACGTGGACGACCTTTCGATCTCTTTTGGCGCGGCCCAGATGCCAACTCTGGAGCGTCGACTCCGACAGGCATTGAACCGCGTCTCTGGCTATGCCGAAGTGCACATGTTTCGGTTTTCTTTGGCCAAGACTAAGGTGGTGCACTTCTGCCGCCATCCACGGCTTCACCCCGACCCAGATTTGTTTCTTAATGGGGTGCGCCTGGATGTGGTTGAGTCGCACCGTTTCCTTGGTCTTGTATTCGACCGACGCCTCACCTGGGAGGCTCATATTCGCAGCCTTAGGGTCTCTTGTACCCGCGCCATGGACATTCTCCGTTCCGTGACGTTCAGCGCTTGGGGCGCTGATGGGGCTACTGCCTTACTTTTTTATCGATCCTTTGTTCGCTTGAAGCTCGACTACGGATGCGAGTTTTATGCATCCGCAGCCGAGCGTTTATTGCGGAAGGTGGATTCGATCCACCACACCGGCCTTCGCCTTGCGACCGGTGCCTTCCGCACTTCCCCCATTGAGAGCCTGTTGGTCGATGCTGGGGAGATGCCACTCGCACTGCGCCGCGTGCAGTGCATCACTCGCCTGTACGCGCGAGCCCGGTGCCTCCCTCAGTCGCCAACAGCTCTCACTGCATCCGCAGCTGATCTCGATGGTGCCTATGCCGCCGAGAGACGCCAGTCATACCCTAAGCCCTTTGGGTTTAGGGAAGGAAACTCCTTCGAGAGCTAGATATAGCTCTCGGGCCGGTGGCGCCCCTGGTTCTGCCCAGGACGCCACCCTGGAGGGTACCACATTTGGCTATTTGTCGCCACGCCTCTGCTCCCAAAGCTTGTACTGCGCCGGGAGTATTGCGTTCGACCTTTTTGGAGCACACATCGTGTCACGCTGGAACCGTGCCAGTGTATACGGATGGCTCCAAGTCCCAAGAGGGGGTCGGCTTCCACGCCGTATCCCCTCTGTTTGAAGTCAGCAGGGCTCTACCAGGCGCTGCGTCTGTCTTCACGGCCGAGCTGGTGGCAATACACCACTCGGTACGGGAGATTACGCGACGTGCCCAGTTCGGAGACCGGATTGTGATCTATAGCGACTCACAAAGCGCCCTGAGTGCTCTCGAGGCATTGGAATCTCCGCATCCCCTGGTTCGCGATATCCTTGACGCCACGGTTTTGGCGAGCCGGGCAGATGTCGAGATTATCTTCTGCTGGGTTCCTGGACATGTAGGAATTGCGGGGAATGAGCGCGCCAAAGAGTCCGCGAGGACTCTGCGACCGGACCAGCGTTTCGCTCTTCCTCACACCGACTACATGGCAGGAATACGGGCAGCTCTTCGGACTGCTTGACAAAGAAGATGGGAGACGGTCGAAGGGAACTTAAAGTTGCGTGCCATTGCGCCGCGACTGTTCCCATGGACCTATCCCCCAATGCCGCGGTGGCTTCAGGTCGCTTTCTGTCGTCTCCGAATCGGACACACTCGTGTGACGCATCGCTATTTGATGGAGCGCTCGCCTGCGCCCTATTGCAACGACTGCGTCGTCCCCCAGACTGTTCGGCACATTCTTGTCGAATGTCTCAGTCTGGGTGATCTTCGCGCACGATACCTGTCCCGGTACCGGGATGGACGGGGTCGCTACCGCCTGTCCCTTGTACTCGGGACAGATTCGTGCACATTGACTTGTGGACTTGTTGACTTCTTGGGGTAGGCCGGCCTTCTCCCTATTATTTAAGCAAGGTTTGTTTTATTTCTGTTTTGTTTTGTTTTTTGTTTTTGTTTTTTTGTTTTTTTTTAGTTGCACGCTCCTGCGCCGGGGGTACCTCTCCCCGACGCACCAGCTTGCTTCCTTTCATCCTTTTTGGGGTGTTGTTTTTTTTTCTCTTTAGTTTTATTTTAAACTAGCCTAGAACTAGGCCAGTTTTAATACGGCGACTAATGCCTAAGTATGCAGTCGCCAGATGAGCTCTTAAAAAAAAAAAAAAAATCCACTTAGACGCTTCCTTGGAGAATGACGGCCTGGCGGTCAGCAATGCTTTTGCTGACCATTTCCGCGCCGTCAGCAGTGTCAGCCGCTACGATAAGGCTTTTCAATCCTACAAATCAAAGGAAGAATCTCATTCTCTCAACTTTACAACAAAATCTAACCTTCTGTATAACGCTCTATTCAGCATCTATGAGCTGCAAAGCGCTTTGTCCCTTTGTAGATCTACTTCCCCTGGCCTTGATGAGATCCATTTCGACATGATTCGGCACCTACATCCACACTCTACTCTCTTCCTGCCCTATTTGTACAACCTTATATGGGTGAAGGGTTTTTACCCGTCATCATGGCGCATAGGGATCATCCTTTCCTTTGTCAAACCGGGCAGGGACGGGTTGAATGCAAATCACTATCGCCCTATAGCTCTCACCAGCTGTTGGAGTAAGTTGCTGAAAAAAATGATATTGGAGCGCCTAAACTGGTTCCTAGAAGCCAATCACCTTCTCTCCCCATTTCAATGTGGCTTCCGCAAAAGTCATAGTACCCTTGACCTACTAATACGTTTCGAGGGATCAGTCCGGAAAGCTTTCTCATTAAAGCACCGAGTCCTAGCCATATTTTTCGATATTGAGAAAGCCTACGACAAAACATGGAGATACGGCATCTTGAAGCAGTTATACATCTGGGGGATGAGAGGCCTTTTACCTTCACCTATTCAAAGTTTTTTAGCATCTCGATCCTTCAAGGTACGTGTTGGAGACGCATACTCTGACCTGCAACCCCAAGAGGAGGGAGTTCCTCAGGGCAGTGTTTTAAGTGTCTTATGTTTTATAATTGCCATCAATGATATTATTTCGTCTCTCCCAGAAGGTGTATCGGCAACTCTGTTTGTCGATGATTTAGCACTATACTGTTCCTCACCTTCCATCAGAAGCGCGTCGGCGACAACTGGCGGTCGATGCTGTATCCAAAAGAGCACAACTTAAGGGATTCCGCTTTTCCACGACCAAAACCAAAGCAATGTATTTTCACCGAGGCAGAGGGGTTTTTGTTCCGCCATCTATTTCCCTACAAGGCGAAGATATAGAGTTTGTCTCCGAGTTTCGGTTCCTTGGCGTAACTCTCGATCCCAAGTTATCCTGGTTACCACACCTACGCTGACTTCGAACAGGCTGTCTGCGGGCTCTAGACATTTTGAAAGTCCTCTCACACACTTCGTGGGGCAGTGACCGACAAACATTGTGGACATTATACACAGCCCTCGTTCAATCCAAATTGGATTATGGCTGTCAAATTTACTCATCGGCTTCCCCTTCAGCCCTTAAAATGCTGAAACCCATTCGAAACCTTGGAGTTCGCCTTTCTAGTGGAGCCTTCCGTACTTCTCCTGTCAACAGCCTTTACTGCGAGAGTGGGGTACTTCCTCTGCCCTACCATAGACTTCAAATCTGCATGCGATACCTCTGCCGAGTACAGCAAGCCCTTGTATCAGAGGTCTACAGATGCCTGTATGCTGCCGAATCAACGGCGGTATATGATAAGTTGTCATCTTTACCCCGCCCTTTGAACCTTCGCATAGGAGATCATCTCTCTAACCTGGGTGCTCCAAGGGTCCTTACCCTTCCATCCTTACTGAACCCTAGGTGGCGTGCTCCTCTCCCCACAGTATGTACCAACATGTGGAGCCTGGAGAAGTCCTCCATGGACCCTCGCATCATTAAAAGCCTGTTCTTAGAGCATTCGATCTCCCACAAACAATGCTGCACACTATACACGGATGGCTCTAAGTCGGACGGTGGCGTGGGCGCCGCAGCCATTTACCCAGGAGGAGAATTCCTAACTCTATCTTTGCCACCAGCAGCATCCATTTTTACCGCTGAACTTTCAGCAATCCTTTTAGCCTTTAGACTCATCCAAATTTTACCTTTTAGTGATTTTGTCATTTTTTCCGACTCAAGGAGTGTCTTACAGTCAATTAGATCTTTTAATGCGTCCCATCCCCTAGTCACAGAAATTTGCAACTGGCTGATCCAAAATGCATCCCGATATAGAATTATTTTTTGCTGGGTCCCTTGGAAGGGGGAGGTCCTGGGCAACGAGAAGGCTGATCGGCTGGCCCGCTCAGCACATTCTGTGTCCCCTGAGAACTCGGCTCTGCCTTTTAGGGACTACTTTCCTTCAATAAGAAAGTATATTTTTCAACTGTGGCAGAATGAATGGGATGACTGTTCATAATCCAAACTATACAAAATAACAAATTCTATTCGCTCTTGGCCCTCGAGTCGTCATAGAATGCGGTCATTGTAGATGGCCCTTTGCCGAGTTCGCATTGGCCACACGAGACTTACTCACGGCCATCTTGTTTCGGGTGATGCCCATATCAGCCCTTGCTGTCGTTTTTGCGGTGGGGACCAATCGGTTGCCCACCTTTTATTGGATTGAAGCCATTTTACCATTCTCCGGTTGTCCTGTTTCCCGACCCTTTTAACTATCCTTCAACACACCCGTCTTCGATTCATATTGGCGGAGGAATCTTTTAACCCGTCGTTTTTTACATTTTTGTCACAAAGTGGTCTCCTCCACCTTTTATAGATGATATTTCTCGTTTCACCCTAGCGGCCATATAGAATCCACTTGGATTGGGCAGCAACCCACCGGTAACTTATCTTAAATCTTAAAACTGGCTATTGCTTTGAGTTGGGTAGTGAGTGGCAGAAGTAGTTTGATGAATAATGGCGATTTCTCGCCAAATCAGTTGGTCTTTGGAAAAAATCCCTCCTTACCAAATTTAATGGGGTAAAGAGTTTGAGTCCTGCTAGCAGAGAGAAAGGAATGGAAGAAAGTATAGTGAGAGATGCATAAAGCAAGAGAGTGATTCATTAAGAATAAATCATGTAATAAAATTAGAATTGCATTAAATAAGAAGGTAAGAGAGCACAAATTTTAACAGCAGTAATAGGAGATTCGGTATTTTATAAAAGGGGAAATGAGAATGAATGGAAAGGACCTGCAAAAGTGGTAGGGGTATCAAGAAAAACAGTAATAGTAAAACATGGGGATTCAGTAAGAGAAATAGCCAGAGTACATATAACCCGAATTCAAAGTATCCTTAGGAAATGAAGAGAGGCTATGGAAGATGGGTCTTTTAGTGATGAACCAAGTGCAGTAGCAACGGTGGGTCAATCCAGGGTTACAACAGGAGAATTCTTGGATACACAAGAGGAAGAAAATGGGGTAATGGTTTATCAAAGGAAAGAACAAGAAGGGGATTCTGATTACTTAGAGAAGGGAGATAGAGAGGAATAAGACTTAGTGGAAGAGTTGCCAACCCTGAGAAAAGGAGACAGAGTTAAAGCTTCAAACAAAGATACAGGACAAATGGAAGAACAGATTATATTAACCCTGGTTGGGAAAAGATCAAGTAAATATTGGTCTGATTTGTATAATGTGCAAGACTTGGGAGTCAGGTGATAAAGGTTGGATAAATTTGAGAATTCAACAATATTAAGAGGATAGAATATGAAGAGGAAATTTTGTTGAGGTTTGAAAATAAAAGTGTAATAGAAGCGAAAGGAAAGGAATTGCAAAGTTGGAGAGAAAATGATGTATAAGGAGAAGTAGAAGATGTGTGACAAAAAGCTATAGGAGAAGGATGCACCCACATGCAATGGAGAAAGCTTAAAATTTTGCCTGGCAGTAATGAAATTTAAAAAATGGACCTGTTACAAATTGGATGTGAAAACTGCCTATTTACAGGGAGATGAAATTCAACGAGATGTATATCTGAAGCCACCAAGTGAAGGAGATTGGAATGGCTTATGGAAATTAAAGAAAACCGTATATGGGCTAAAGGACGCAGCAAAAGTATGGTATAGGAAAGTGGTGAAGTTGGTTGAGCTGGGAGGTGTTAGAAGTAGATTAGAGCCAAATATATTTTTGGGGAAAGACAGAAATAGAGTGAACATGATTTTATGTACACTTTTAGATGATTTTTGTTTGAGGGGATTGGAAAACCTGCAATGGGAAGCGTATGCAGATGCATCTTTTGGTAACATTGAGGATGGACATACTCAATTGGGATATATAATATCGCTGACAGATGGAAAGAAAAAATGTACCATATGGTGGAAGTCAAGAAAATTGAGAAGAGTAGCTAAATCTACCATAGAGGCTGAAGCTTTAAGTGTCGGAGAGGCCATAGAAGGGTTAATATATTTCATTAAGTTGTGGGAGAGAGAAAATTAGATGCATTGGTTAAGACTGACAGCAAAACATTAACAATAACCATCAATCAAGTACAGGTGTAAGTAGTAAGACATTGAAAATTGACATTGCTGCCATAAGAGAAACAATAGAGGGTGAAGAAATCAAGGAGGTACAATGGATCCAGGGAAAACACCAAGTAGCTGATGTGCTTACAAAGGCAGGAGTTTCAGAGGAGAATATTCGGAAATATGTGGAAGGTAAGAAAGATGAAAAGGGTATTGAGATGTCAAAATCGGGGACCATTAATGTAAGAAAAAGTGGAAGGAGAAGAAAAAAGTATGTGTGAATGTTATTTACTTTTCTTTAGTTTGATTTGCGTAATTTATCATGGTAGGTACATAATGTTGGAATGATAATGAACGTTTGTTTTGTTAGATACGTTGATTACTGAATCTGTAGGAATAAAACGAAGTAAGGCTTAAATGTAGACAAAATAGTGTATTGACAGTGCGGTGGAGCGAATGTGAGGGTGTTTGTAGGGCCATTCTCCCACCCCTTTTCTAGTCCACCTCTCCCTCCCTCTGTAAGAATGTGTGCGTGAATGGGGAGATGTTTGTTTTATATATATACAAAAAAAAATATCCGTGCAAATACTACTAATAAAAAAAAATCTCATTCAAAACCAAACAACAAAAATATATTTACAAAAAATACAAACAAACAAGAGAGACCATTATCTCACGTGGTACCATGCTTTAAATTTAGAGTCCCCCAGGGAAGGTATTGCCGGCTGTCACTCATTGTGGACAAAATTGTTGCATGTTTTAAAAGGCCTGGTGCTTCTGACCTCAATACGATATAAAGCGATCCGGTCGTGGTCTTAAGGCTATTAAAAGCCCTCCGTCCAAACAAATTATTAATTATGGAGACCCCCAGCTTCGCCTCTTCTCCTTCTTTCAGACAGCCTGTATTTGTCCCTTACGTAGTCGCTTTTCTACATCCTCTCCCACAACTTTCTCTGGTCAGCCTCTAATTTCACAGGGTAGATGCTGACCTTCTTCTCAGCCAACAGTGCCAGATCGGGGCTGAGGGGGAGGGGACAATGTTCCCTAACCCCTGAGCTCTGGTTCGGGATGGTGGGTTTTTAACAACCTGCTTCATCCCCACCCATACCTTCCTCACATCCCCTTTCATTCTCACTTCACAATCTATTTTTTTTTTACGCCGTGTCCAAGGTGGAGCCGCCATGCTGAGGGACTGCCAGGCCACCAGGCGAGAGGGGTGGTCCGAAATGGCGGCACCTGGCTCTGCCAGGTCCTGTACACACCCCTTGCAGAGCGGGCTACTGAGAGGGGTGATGAGCGATTGTTTCCCCTGTAACAAATAGGGTCACCATGCCCATGAATGAATATGTAACAAAACCAAAATCTCTCCCCATTTTCCCTTGTTCATCGACGGATCCGCCCTCGGGCAGCTCCACAGAAAAAATGGAGGTCCCCCCCCCCCCCCGCCCCCTGTGCTTGCGCAGGGGATCCTCCAAACTTCTCTAACCGGAGAGGAGGCTTACTCCTCTCCTACTCATACGGGTGTAGGGGACTTCCCCTCACCCCCTTCTCTGAAGGTGCTTTCGGGCACCTCCCTGTTTCCAGCGGCAGTCCCTCCTTTTCTTTCTAAGGGGAATGCCAAGAAAGCCAACAGGCAGCCCATAGCCGGCCGCTCCCCATTGAAGCGGCTCGGTAAGGGCAAACCCCCCTTAGTGGGGTTTGCCCCTACCTAGTGTGTGTGGGTAAATGGATACAATATTGGGTCACCAAGCTTAGAAGCATAGGTGTGATGTGACGAATATAATGTATTGGTACATGTCATAGTTATGTTAAATAATTATTTAGTAGTAAATATAAATTTTACAAAAAGAAGAAAGGGCTGAATTGTATCAGCGAGTCTAGGGAAAGGGTGATTGTTTTAAATACTCCAAATGACAAAATATACATAATCACACAAAAGACTTAGAGAGGGCCGGGAAAGAAGAAATCATGTCAAAGAGATTAGGATAAAAGAAATAAGCAGTGAAATCATAGAATAATAAAATCTGGAAAAAGTGGAGGCGAGAAAGAGGTGGTAGGTGAAACAAATGGGCATTGTTATATATATATATATATATATATATATATATATATATATATATAATCTATTTATATTATCTATTTTGTTTTCTACAGCTACATCGCAACTGGGGGCTGGTGAGGGGAAGACAGTGATTGGCAGCCGTCAGGTTTTAAAAAAGGTTTCCTCAAAAGATCTCGGCCTAAAGACCTTAGCCTTGTGCACAAAAATTGATAGACTGAAAAGTGAAGTGTGCACTTTAAAAAACTCAAGGGGGCGACACGCCAAGGATGCCAAAACCCTCAAGTTAATTGATTGCAAAGTAGATGAGAAACTGAAGGAGATCTCCAGTCTTCAAAGTGCTGAACAGCAAGTTCATTTAGAGCAACAAAGCCGGAAGGACATGCAAAAATTGTTTACCTTTTAAAATAAAAAATGTTTGTCTCTAAAACTTGACTTTCGCAGGTCAGTAAGTACACTTGACAAGGACTTTAACCTTCAAGACTTGTGTTTTCCATGCAGATAAATTCTAGCATAATTGTGGGGAGGAGATAATTTGTTCCTTCATTCAATTTTATGCGATACCCTAATTTATCTTTAAAAATCAGAGATTGGAGTGAAAGAAGGGAAGGAATAATCTCTGAACTTTTCACATAAGTTAGATCTGGATGACTGCTATTAACATGAAGGTTCAATAGGATTACGAACCATAGTACATTAGAAGAGCTTTATTCAGAAACTAGTACATAGACTTCCATCTTCAATCTAACAATGATATTTTGTCTCGTAGTGAGAGACCTTAAATAGTTACCATCTGAACGTAAGTCTGGCTAGAGCAGGAAACTCGAGCATGATTGGCTGTAATCCATCTATTCAATGGAAAAAATAAGAAAAGTAAAAGTTATTTCTTAGCATATTCCCCTAATTTAGTTAGTTAAAAAAGTTCTCTCACAAGAAATTTAACTTTTTTTTAATCCTATTTACAATATAACAGTCTGTTGAATAGTAATATACACTACCGAAAAAATAAAACGATTTTCCTTTATTGAAATATTTAAAAAATATAAGTAAGTAAATTAAATTTCAATGCTACATAAAGGTATGCATTTAATATATATTATGAAGATTTCATTTGATACAATTGTTTATTCAAGAAATATTACTAAATAAACTTACAAAATAAAATATTGACACGTGTAAAATAAGATAAGAATTTTTCCAGGAACATTCTAGAAGTTTTTTGAAATCCTCCGGCAACATTTAGCTCAGTAGGTAAGAACTGTACAACTGCCATTGTTGTCGTACTCACTCTGCAGAAATGCTACCACATGTAAAAATGACTCCTAAGCTCAGAGAGTTGTTCGCTTGAAGAGGTCGGGGAGGACTGTGATTTCGCGCATTCTGAAGCTATACAATGTAAACAAAATCTATAAATCCCCCTCAAATGTCGGTCTACCGCGCATAACCACCGTCCTAAAAGACAATAGCTATTAGGCGCTTCTCTATGAACGATCCCTTTGAGACTGCAGCAGGAATTTCTCGAAAAATTAAAACCAATACTGACAAAGAAGTGAGCCGTTTCACAGCGTCCCGTCGCCTAAATCCATCTATTTAAAGGCTCGGTCTCCAGCAACCCAACAAATTATCAGTAAGAAAAACCAGAAGGCGAGATTCGAATATGCTGAAGTTTATGTTGTTGGTGAGATTGAGAGAGAATTCATTTCAGCGACGAAATTAAATTTAATCTAGTTCGATCTGATGGTAGATGCTTTGTTAGACTCGTTGCAGGTGACAGACTTATCCCTAAATGTGTTAAAAAGTCCGCCAAACCTGGAAGATGCAGCTTCATAGTAAGGGGGATATTTTCGTCTAAAGGAGTTGGCACGCTAGTTCGAATAATTGCAATGGTAAATGCCAATTTGTACCTAAACCTCGCACAACAAGTTATACCCTGACTCCGACTACTCTAAACCAGCCTACAATCTTTATGCAGGACAACGTGACTTGCCATACTGCAAAGCGAGTAAAATAATATCGCGAAAAGAAGATATCTAAGTAATGAAGTGGCCTGCTAAGAGCCTGGACCTTAACCCAATTGAGAACCCCTGCAAAATCAATTGGGACAGTTTAACACCAACAACCTTCAACCGTGACTGATTTATGGACGAAAATTAAGCAAAAATGGAACAAAATGACAGCAGAATTTTTCAAGAAACTGGTGAGGTTATGTGGCTGTCGTTGCGCCGAAGGAATAGAAAACAAATGCTTTAACACCTCATATTAAGTGTTTTCAAGTTCCATCGTTGTCAAATCTTGCTGTGTTTCTTGTGTATTTCGTCGGTTGCTCTGCTCCGACTGGAAAATGCCGTCTGCGAGTCCTTCCTTCGTAGACAGCACTACGCCACGTTGTTTTTCGATCTGGAGAAGGCCTATGATACCGCATGGCGATACGGTATCATGGAGACTCCACACAATGGGGGCGAGGGGACGCCTCCCAATGTTTTTATTTGAATTTTTGCGAGATCGTCGATTCCGCGTACGGGTGGGGGGAGCCCTCTCCGGCCCAATGGAGCAGGAAGAGGGTGTCTCACAGAGAAGTGTCCTCAGTGTCACACTCTTTGCCCTGAGCATCCACGGCATTACCTCGGTGCTGCCTAAAGATGTTCTCGCTACGCTCTACGTGGACGACCTTTCGATCTCTTTTGGCGCGGCCCAGATGCCAACTCTGGAGCGTCGACTCCAACAGGCAGTGAACCGCGTCTCTCGCTATGCCGAAGCGCACAGGTTTCGGTTTTCTTTGGCCAAGACTAAGGTGGTGCACTTCTGCCGCCATCCACGGCTCCACCCCGACCCAGATTTGTGTCTTAATGGGGTGCGCCTGGAAGTGGTTGAATCGCATCTTTTCCTTGGTCTTGTATTTGACCGACGCCTCATATTCGCAGCCCTAGGGTCTCTTGTACCCGCGCCATGGATATTCTCCATTCCGTGACGTTCAGCGCTTGGGGCACTGATAGGGCTACTGCCTTACTTTTTTATCGATCCTTTGTTCGTTCGAAGCTCGACTACGGATGAGAGTTTTATGCATCCGCAGCCGAGCGTTTATTGCGGAAGGTGGACTCGATCCACCACACCGGCCTTCGCCTTGCGACCGGTGCCTTCCGCACTTCCCCCATTGAGAGCCTGTTGGTCGATGCTGGGGAGATGCCACTTCCTCTACGCCGCGTACAGTTCATCACTCGCCTGTACGCGCGAGCACGGCGCCTCCCTCAGTCGCCAGCAGCTCTCACTGCATCCGCATTTGATTTCGACGGTGCCTATGCCGCCGAGAGACGCCAGTCATACCCTAAGCCATTTGGGTTTAGGGCCAGGAAACTCCTTCGAGAGCTAGATATAGCTCTCGGGCCGGTGGCGCCCTTGGTTCTGCCCAGGACGCCACCCTGGAGGGTACCACATTTGGCTATTTGTCGCCACGCCTCTGCTCCCAAAGCTTGTACAGCGCCGGGAGTATTGCGTTCGACCTTTTTGGACCACACCTCGTGTCACGCTGGAACCCTGCCAGTGTATACGGATGGCTCCAAGTCCCAAGAGGGGGTTGGCTTTCACGCCGTATCCCCTCTGTTTGAAGTCAGTGGGGCTCTGCCAGGCGCTGCGTCTGTCTTCACGGCTGAGCTGGTTGCAATACACCACTCGGTACGGGAGATTACGCGACGTGCCCGGTTCGGAGACCGGATTGTGATCTATAGCGACTCACAAAGCGCCGTGAGTACTCTCGAGGCATTGGAATCGCGATATCCATGATGCCACGGTTTTGGCGAGCCGGGCAGATGTCGAGATTATTTTCTGCTGGGTTCCTGGACATGTAAGAATTGCGGGGAATGAGCGCGCCAAAGAGTCCACGATGACTCTGCGACTCTACCAGCGGTTCGCTCTTCCTCACACCGACTACATGGCAGGAATACGGGCAGCTCTTTGGGCTGCTTGGCAAAGAAGATGGGAGACGGTCGAAGGGAACTTAAAGTTGCGTGCCATTGCGCCGCAACTTTTCCCATGGACCTACCCCCTAATGCCGCGAAGGCCTCAAGTTGCTTTCTGCCGTCTCCAAATTGGGCACACTCGCTGGACGCACCTCCATTTGATGGAGTGCTCGCCAGCGCCCTACTGTGAAGACTGCGTTGTCCCCCAGACTGTTCGGCACATTCTTGTTGAATGTCCCAGTCTGGTCGATCTTCGCCCACGTTACCTGTCCCGGGGTCGCTACCGCCTGTCCCTTTTACTCGGCACGAGTGCGTGCTCATTGGGGGAGGCCTTATGCCCAAGTGGGCAGTCGCCAGATAGCCCCTTAAAAAAAAAATATTCTTGCATATTTGCTTGCTAAGTAATTCTGTGAATGTTCCTTCTCTTATTTTCCATGTGTCAATATTTTATTTTGTTAGTTTATTTATTAGAATTTCATGAATATTCGATTGTATCATATGAAATCTTCATAAAATATATTAAATGCATGCCTTTATGTATGATAGAAATTTCATTTACCTACCTACTCATCTTAGTTTTGAAAATATTTTAACAAAGGAAAATCATTCTCTTATTTTGCTCATTAGTGTAATGGACCAAGGCAAAAAGAGTGTAATTCCATTTGAGGTTGTCATAAGTTTATCTTGTTCAAATGGGCAAAAATGTAGCAGGTTGTTTGTACGAGCATAGAAATGACATCCGTTCTCTAAAAAGAACTGAGACCTCGTCTCCCACGTATTAAATATAAACTACCAGACTTCCTTAGACAAAACAAATAAACATATTTATCGAGAAAAGCCCGCGATCGTAAAACAAATTCTCAATTTCAATACATCAGAAGGTACCCGAACAATTTTAATCAGTCACCGGACGAGTATGCCCACTCCATATTACAATTTACCTACTTTACAATTCACCCTCAGGATTTGTGTCTTTCTCTTGTTATTCTTGTCGCTCTTTTTGTATACGAACATAAGCAAATTATTTCAACGAAACGTGCAAGATCTCTTCTCTAGACAGACGTTCGGATTGTAGCTACCTAAGGTCCCTCACTAGCAATCCGAATATCATTATTAGACTACAGATGGAAGTCTACACACTTCGAAAAATAGTTTTTGAATAAAGTTCTTCCAATGTACTGTGGTTTTTAATGAACTTGATATTTTCTGTCTCTGTCTTTCAAAACATTATCATTCACAAAGTTATTTGTCCATACATAAAATAGGCATTTAGTTGATAAAATAATCATTTAGTATATCTCATAACAATGTTCCTTTAATTAAATATTTGTTGTTTACATATGCCCCTCCCCCAAAATTCTTTGTCCACAATTTTTCGAATTGTAAAATATTGTGAAAATGTAGATATATATTTCAAGATTAAATTATGCACTTAACATTAATTGGAAGCACAATATATATTATTCTACCATCTGCCCAGCGATGCTGTTCTTGACGGTGAAGAGTGTCCACCCTCACCCAAGTCTGGGGAGTGAAGTGATGAACCTTTAACACGTCCTATTCTTTCTTTAACTACATTTTATCAATATTTATTTGGATGATTATATCCTTCAATTATATCATCTTATTTTCCCCACCTACCTCCTTCGTTTTATGTCCTTAAATTCCTCCTTCCCCAACCACGGTGTTTCAGGACACCTACCTATGAGGAGTGTCCACTCGCTCTTTATTGAGGATGACGAAGTGTACCTTTACTATATCCCATTTCTCTTTTTCATTTAGTTTACTTATTATGAATTGGTCTTAGTTTTATTATATTTTTTTTATATTATATCCTTTGTATGCACACCCACCTCACACCGACATGGTGAAACAAAAATACTCTTAATCAAAACGCACCTAGACATGATTGGAACCAAATACGTTAGTATAGCACTGACCCCTTCCTTACCCTGCAAAGCACCCACCACTAACCCCCCTGCCCTTTAATAAACGAATCCTATAAATTATTACATAGAACACACAGGGTAATCCAATCTAAACTCAGGTCAGGCCACTCCACCGTACTCGACCAATACAAACCTAAAATAAACCTCGCCCTCACATCATATGAACTCAAAGGCCAGAAATCTTGGAACAACAACTTCGGCTGCCCGAAACCTCGCACGAAGGGAGACTGGGGCCGCATGCGGCGGACCGTTCCGAGGCGGCCATTATTAGTGTCCTTCGGCCGCTCGATGGCTCGTCAGTGAGTGTGGCGCCGCGCTCTACCATGAATTTCGTGAAAGGAGTGGTTTGTGCGAGAGAACTCGTTACTACTTCACAGGGAAGTACCTTGTGTGTTTCCTGGTACACTTGGTATCCGGAGGAGCCGAGTGCAAATTAGGGAAGCCCTGTCACTGGGTTGATGTGAACATACTGATTGGCCCCCCACTCATCTCTACTTTACCTTATTAGGATTATTTTTATTAGCATTATTATTATTATAATTCTTCTTATTATTACGTAGTATGATTTTTATATTATTAATTCTGATATATTTTGTATTATAATTATTTACTAGTATTAATTATTATTATGTTAATATCATTATTTATTCCCCTTCCCACTCTGGGACCTTTTCTTTTTCAGAGGTTGGTCCCAGAGAGGCTATGGCCTTCTCGTAGTGTGTGTGGAGGGGGGGGGGGGACAGCCCTGGGGCCGTTATGGCTCCCCTGGTGCTGCCAACCAGACTTTTAATACACCCATCCTTATTGTTATCTTTTACTGCCCTTTTTGTTTTGTACAATTATAAATTTTATCCTTTTGATTTATTAAATTTGTTATATTTCTTTTGTTTATTGAATAATGTATTTATAATTTCATATGTATGTATTCATAGTATTGTGACATATTTCTACATTTCACACACACACACACACACACACACACACACACACACACACACACACACACACACACACTCTCACATGCATGGATCCTCCGCAACCTAGCCCTCCCGTCTATCCAGCAGCGCATTCCGCTCTTCCCCTATACCGAGCATTTATGCTGAGGCTGGCCGCCGTAAGGGGCACGGCGATTTGCCATCTTGGCCGCCGTGCTGAAGGGATCCAGCGCCCCGATAGGCCCCAGCTTAGCCTCTCTTCCTTCCTTCAGATAGCCTATATTTCTCCCCTACTTCGTCGTTTTTCATACAACCTCTGCAACAGCTTTCTCTGGTCAACCTCTAAATTCACAGGGTAGATGCTGACCTTCTTCTCAGCCAACCGTCCCGGATCGGGGCTGAGGGGAAAGGGGACAACGTTCCCTAACCCCTGAGTTCCGGTTTGGAATGGTGTTTTCTTAACAACCTGCTTCATCCCCACCCATACCCTCCTCACATCCCTTTTCCTTCTCTCTTCACACACTATCAATTTTACGCCGTGCCCAAGGTGAAGCCGCCATGCTGAAGGGCTGCCAGGTCACCAGGCGGGAGGGGTGGCCTTAAATGGTGGCACCTGGCTGTGCCAGGCCTGTACGCACCCCTTTCAGGGAGGGCTACTGCGAGGAGTGATGAGCTATTGCATCCCGTAATAAAATGAGGGTCACCATTCCCAATGATGAGTCAAAGAAAAAAATCGCCTTAATTTCCCCTGTTCCATCGACGGAGCCGCCATCGGGCAGCTCCACAGAAAAATGAGGTCACTTCCCCACCCCACCCACCCCTGTGCTTGCGCAGGGGGAACCCTCCAAATTTCTCAAACAGGAGAGGAGGCTTACTCCTCTCCTTCGCCTACGGGTGCAGGGGACTCCCCCTCACCCCCTTCTCTGGAGGTGCTTTCGGGCACCTCCCTTTTCCCAACGGCAGTCCCCTCTTTTCTTTCCAAGGGGACTGCCAAGAAAGCCAGCAGGCAGCCCTTAGCCAGCCGCTCCCCATCAAAGCGGCTCGGTAGGGCAAACCCCCTTAGGGGGGAGAGGGAAGCCAGGCCCCTTCGGTCGCTTCCCTCAAAAGACCTGCTGGCAAGAATTTTAAACCTTGCTGGGGTCAAGGCCTGTGCCTCCCCACACAAGACTGGCGACACTGCCAAGGGGACCTGCGATGTCCTGGGAGGGGATGGCCAACTGGAGGCCCCTCCTGTGATAAACATGGTCCTTGAGGAGACCCAGCCTCAGACGGTAGGGCCTTCCATGGGGGGGAATTCGGGCTCGGCGCCAAGCACCGAACCCGAATCCGCCCCTATGCAAGGTCCTCCTCAAATGGCTGAGGGCTCCGAGGCAGTAAAAGGAGGGGAGGGATATCCTCCGACAGGTGCCCCCACGACAACCAGGACCTTCTCCATTTCGGAGAGGGACCTGGCTGAGGCCGGTCCATCTGGCCTGGGGGCTTCTGCCGGCGGAGGTGAAAAGCGGGTTCATTCCCCGCCCTCCTCTCCAAAAAAGAAAAAGACGAAAAAGACTCGGGACTCCTCTCCATCCGCGGGGGCTGCGGGGACGGATGGGTCTGCTACCACTTTGGTAGGCGACCAAGCCAAGATCGGCACATCCGGCCCCTCTACCCCCTCGTGTGCAGAGCCCCTGACCAAGACTAACACCAAAAGTGCACAGGGCGGAGCCTCGATGACATCGGGGCCCCTGATTCAGAGGTTACCTGGCGTTTTCGAGCCCAGTGGCTTCAAACGCTTCCTCGTTATTCGCTCCACTGATGGCACCATGTTGTCCAAGGGCAACATGATCCATCAGAGGAGAGGATTAGCTAGTGCAATTGGTAGAGAGCCGAAGGTGACCCGTTTCTCGGACGGGAGCCTTCTGGCGAATGCGGCGAATCCCGCCGAGGCGGCCAAGATAAGTGCTCTTCGGACACTTCATGGCACCCCGGTGAGTGTGACGCCGCACTCTACCATGAACTTTGTGAAAGGAGTAGTTTATGCGAGGGAACTCGTTGACTACTCCATTGAGGACATCACCCTAGAGCTGGCCGACCATGGGGCGGTCAAGGTCGAACGTGTGATGAGAAAACAGGGAGGGGCTTCGAGACCCACCCCTACACTCTTCGTCACGTTCGACTGTGACAAGCTCCCTGAGTCGGTGCGTGCCGGTTGGTACCGCTACCGCGTGAAGGCATTCGTGCCACTGCCGCGGCGGTGCTATTACTGTCACCGCTTCGGCCATACGAATCGCTCATGTAGACGTGCAAAGTCGGGGTCACCCGAAGTCTGTGTAAATTGCTCCAAGGTCGCACACGATAAGTCCAAATCGTGTGTGGCCAAGTGTGTCAATTGCGGAGAGCCGCACCCTGCTTCTTCGAAGCAATGTGGTGCATATCTCCTGGAGAAAGAAATCCTGGCCGTTCAGGCCCAGGATAGACTCTCATTCCGCGAGGCTAAGGACTTGATCCTGGCGCGCCCAGCTCTGCCTGGGACGTCATATGCCTCAGTAGTTCGAAAGGCACCCTCTGCTCCTGGCCCATCCAGGCCAACGAGCACGGTTGTTTCCGCGCCCATTCGGAGCCCTTCTGCGGGCTCTACACAACCTGGGCGCTCCCCTGGTAAAGCTGGCGGCAAAAAGGGTTCATACCCAGCCCCGGCTAAAACCAGGGCTCCCCCCTCTTCCCCCAGCGTGACCGTTTCCCGCAAGGCGAAACGGCCACGCGCCTCCACCAAGTCGTTAGACTCACAGGAGGCAACACCCCTGAAGATGGTCGCTAGGCCATCTTCAGGGGTTCCTAAAGCTGTCCCCCGAAAGGAGGACAGCAACAAAGGAGCTTCGGCTCCTTCGCCCACGCCCCGAGGTGGAGCGAGTGGCTCGGAGACGGTGGTTCCTCGAAACGAGGCCCCCCCCGCCTCCGAAGCCGCAGCGCCCGCCTAAGGTTTCGAGGCGGAGGGAGGAAAAGACTCGCATGGCGAGCCCAACCTCCCCCAATAAGTCCTCGAAGGCGACAGCGCCCGGGGTTCTGCCTCCGGGAAGCGTACGGCCATTCCCGTGAGGGTCTTCAATTCGAGGAGGGCCCCCGCGTCTCCTCCGAGCTAGGCCTGGAGGGTATATTCCTTCAATGGAATTGCCGTGGACTCGGGGCCAACTGGGAGGAGCTGCGGAGGCTCGCCTCGTCCCGTTCCCCGTTAGCTATTTTTTTGCAGGAGACCATGCTAGGCGCGTGCCCCCTGCCTGCCCTCCCGGGGTATAAGGGTCTTGCGACCCCACCACCGCGGGATGGCCGGGCTGGGGGATGCGCGGTTTACACCCGGCATGATGTCTCCGTTCTTCCTTTCTCTTTAGATACCTCCTTTCAGGCAGTGGCTGTGCAGCTACACCTGGATAGGAGGTATACTATCATTTCTGCGTACATTCCACCGTCAGCTGACTTCGACGCGGGGGACTTCCGCCGCGTCGTGGCACGGTTGCCGAGGCCCTATCTCTTGCTTGGAGATCTGAACGGCAGGCATCCTCTCTGGGGAGATTACTCCATAAATCCCAGGGGACAAGTCCTTGCCGATCTGATCGAAGAGCTTGAGATGGGTGCCCTAAACGTGGATGAGTTTACGCATCACTGTCCGAGAACCGCTTCATTTTCTTGCCTTGACCTATCTTTGTGCTCTTCGGATGCACAGCCTGATTTTGATTGGGGGGTGGTCGATGACCTCCATGGTAGTGATCACTTTCCCATTCAAATATCATTTTCAGGGCAACTGCCGCCTGAGAGACCACCTCGGTGGTGCTTGGCGCGGGCGCGGTGGCCTGCCTTTCAGGAAATGACTGAATTCTCTATCTCAGTCGAGGAGTTTAGGTCGGTAGATGAGACCGTTGAGTTCTTCTCCAGCAACCTCATCGCTGTGGGCCTGACTACTATTCCTAGGACGTCTGGCCGTTTTGCACGCCGACCACTCCCATGGTGGTCGGCCGAGTGTGAGACGGCCCTCAAACAGAAGCGTTATGCCTACATGCGCTATAAGCGCCGCCCGAACGATTTCACTGTCGCTGAATTTCGTCGGGCTAGGGCTAGGTTCCGGTATATTTGGAAGCACGCCCGCCGCTCTTCTTGGCGGGCATACGTGTCTTCACTTAACGGGAAGACCCCTTTAGCTGAGGTGTGGAAGCGAGTCAAAAGGATTCGGGGCAAGTTCTCGCAGGACCCCCCTCCCGTTCTCCAGGAGAATGGGACCGCAATCTCGGACCCCGCGTCCGTGGCGGAATCCTTAGCGACCGCTTTCTCCGCATTCTCTAGCCGTGATGCTGCTCCGCCAGCATTCAATGCACGTCGTGATGTCGCGGAAGGCCGCCGGCTGGACTTTACCTCCAGAGGCGGAGAACCCTTCAACGACAACTTTACTGTGAGTGAGTTGCGTTCCGCTCTCGCTTCGTGCGCGGACACCGCCCATGGTCCGGACGATGTCCCGTACGCCATGCTTCGACACCTGGGTGAGCGAGGCATGGCCTTTCTGTTAGATATGTTCAACAGGATCTGGGTGGAAGGTCTTCTCCCAGACTCCTGGCGAATCGCTACTGTGCTCGCCTTTCGCAAGCCGGGGAGAGATCACTCTACTCCGACCGGTTTCCGCCCAATCTCTCTAACCTCTTGCGTGTGCAAGTTGATGGAGAAATTGGTAAATGTTAGATTAGCCTATTTCCTGGACAGCGGAGGCCATCTGTCTTCTGCACAGTGCGGCTTCCGTAAGTTTCACTCCACGTCGGATGCTCTGCTCCGACTGGAAAATGCCGTCTGCGAGGCTTTCCTTCGTAGACAGCACTACGCCACGGTGTTTTTTGATCTGGAGAAGGCCTATGATACCGCATGGCGATACGGTATCATGGAGACTCTCCACACGATGGGGGCGAGGGGACGCCTCCCAATGTTTATATCTGAATTTTTGCGAGATCGTCGATTCCGCGTACGGGTGGGGGGAGCCCTCTCTGCCCCAAAGGAGCAGGAAGAGGGTGTCCCGCAGGGAAGTGTCCTCAGTGTCACACTCTTTGCCCTGAGCATCAACGGCATCACCTCGGTGCTGCCAGAAGATGTTCTCGCTACGCTCTACGTGGACGACCTTTCGATCTCTTTTGGCGCGGCCCAGATGCAAACTCTGGAGCGTCGACTCCAACAGGCATTGAACCGCGTCTCTCGCTATGCCGAAGCGCACAGGTTTCGGTTTTCTTTGGCCAAGACTAAGGTGGTGCACTTCTGCCGCCATCCACGGCTTCACCCCGACCCAGATTTGTTTCTTAATGGGGTGCGCCTGGATGTGGTTGAGTCGCACCGTTTCCTTGGTCTTGTATTCGACCGACCCCTCACCTGGGAGGCTCATATTCGCAGCCTTAGGGTCTCTTGTACCCGCGCCATGGACATTCTCCGTTCCGTGACGTTCAGCGCTTGGGGCGCTGATAGGGCTACCGCCTTACTTTTTTATCGATCCTTTGTTCGCTCGAAGCTCGACTACGGATGCGAGTTTTATGCATCCGCAGCCGAGCGTTTATTGCGGAAGGTGGATTCGATCTACCACACCGGCCTTTGCCTTGCGACCGGTGCCTTCCGCACTTCCCCCATTGAGAGCCTGTTGGTCGATGCTGGGGAGATGCCACTCGCTCTGCGCCGCGTGCAGTGCATCACTCGCCTGTACGCGCGAGCCCGGCGCCTCCCTCAGTCGCCAACAGCTCTCACTGCATCCGCAGCTGATCTCGATGGTGCCTATGCCGCCGAGAGACGCCAGTCATACCCTAAGCCCTTTGGGTTTAGGGCCAGGAAACTCCTTCGAGAGGTAGATATAGCTCTCGGGCCGGTGGCGCCCCTGGTTCTGCCCAGGACGCCACCCTGGAGGGTACCACATTTGGCTATTTGTCGCCACGCCTCTGCTCCCAAAGCTTGTACTGTGCCGGGAGTATTGCGTTCGACCTTTTTGGAGCACACATCGTGTCACGCTGGTACCGTGCCAGTGTATACGGATGGCTCCAAGTCCCAAGAGGGGGTCGGCTTCCACGCCGTATCCCCTCTGTTTGAAGTCAGTGGGGCTCTGCCAGGCGCTGCGTCTGTCTTCACGGCCGAGCTGGTGGCAATACACCACTCGGTACGGGAGATTACGCGACGTGCCCAGTTCGGAGACCGGATTGTGATCTATAGCGCTCACAAAGCGCCCTGAGTGCTCTCGGGGCATTGGAATCTCCGCATCCCCTGGTTCGCGATATCCGTGACGCCACGGTTTTGGCGAGCCGGGCAGATGTCGAGATTATCTTCTGCTGGGTTCCTGGACATGTAGGAATTGCGGGGAATGAGCGCGCCGATGAGGGCGCCAAAGAGTCCGCGAGGACTCTGCGACCGGACCAGCGTTTCGCTCTACCTCACACCGACTACATGGCAGGAATACGGGCAGCTCTTCGGACTGCTTGGCAAAGAAGATGGGAGACGGTCGAAGGGAACTTAAAGTTGCGTGCCATTGCGCCGCGACTGTTCCCATGGACCTATCCCCCAATGCCGCGGCGGCTTCAGGCTGCTTTCTGTCGTCTCCGAATCGGACACACCCGTGTGACGCATCGCTATCTGATGGAGCGCTCGCCTGCGCCCTATTGCAACGACTGCGTCGTCCCCCAGACTGTTCGGCACATTCTTGTCGAATGTCCCAGTCTGGGTGATCTTCGCGCACGACACCTGTCCCGGTACCGGGATGGGCGGGGTCGCTACCGCCTGTCCCTTGTGCTCGGGACGAGTGCGTGTACTTTGACTGGTGGACTTATTGACTTTTTGGGGGAGGCCGGCCTTCTCCCTTTTATTTAACCCGATTTAATTGTTGTTGTTGTTCTTGTAATTGTTTTTGTTATTGCTTTGTTATTGTTATTATTTCTTTTTATTGTTTTCTGTTTAATTTTTTAAAGTAGCCTAGAACTAGGCTGTTTTTTACGGCGACTTATGCCTAAGTCGGCAGTCGCCAGATAGCCCCTTTAAAAAAAAAAAAAAAATCATTCCGGCGGCAGTCGCCCCTTTTCTTTCCAAGGGGACTGCTAAGAAACCAGCAGGCAGCCCAGAGCCGACCGCTCCCCTTTCAAGCGGCTCGGTAAGGCAAACCCCCTTAGGGGGGAGAGGGAAGCCAGGCCCCTTCAGACCTGGTGGCAAGAATATTAAACCTTGCCGGGGTCAAGGCCTGTGCCTCTCCAGACGTGACTAGAGACAGCCCTGTCAACGGAACCTATGATGTCCTGGGGGGGGGATGGCCACCTGGGGCCCCCATCTGAGATAGACATGGTCCTTGAGGCAACCCAGCCACAGACGGTAGGGCCTTCCATGGGAGCGAATCCGGGCTTGGCGCCAAGCACCGAATCCGCCCCTATGCAAGGTCCTCCTCAAACGGCTAGGGTTTCCGAGGCAGTACAAGGAGGGGAGTGATCTCTTCCGACCGGTGCTTCTACTACTGCCACGACCTTCTCCATTTCGGAGAAGGCTGAGGCCGATCCATCTGGCCTGGGGGCTCCTGCCGGCAGAGGGAAGAAGCGGGATCATTCCCCGCCCTCTCCTAAAAAAAAAAAGAATAAAAAGACTCGGGGGGGCTCCAATCCTTTCGCGGGGACGGAGGGGTCTGCTGCTTCGGTAAGCGACCAAGCCAAGATCGGCACATCCGGCCCCTCTGCCCCCCTGAGTAAGAGCAAAAGTGTGCAAGGCGAAGCCTCGATAACGTCGGGGCCCCTCATTCAGAGGTTACGTGGCGTTTTCAAGCAAGCTGGCTTCAACCGCTTCCTCGTAATTCGCTCCATTGATGGCAGCATTTTGGCCAAGGGCAACATGATCCATCAGAGAGCTTTAGCTAGTGTAATTGGTAGAGTGCCGAAGGTGCTTCGTTTCTCGGACGGTAGCTTTCTGGCAAATGCGGTGAATACCTCCGAGGCGGCCAAGATAAGTGCTCTTCGGACACTTGATGTCACCCCGGTGAGTGTGACGCCGGACTCTGCCATGAACTTTGTGAAAGGAGTAGTTTATACGAGGGAACTCGTTGACTACTCCATAGAGGACATCACCTTAGAGCTAGCCGACCATGGGGCGGTCAAGGTCGAACGTGTGATGAGAAAACAGGGAGGGGCTTCGAGACCCACCCCTACACTCTTCGTCACGTTCGACTGTGACAAGCTCCCTGAGTCGGTGTGTGACGGTTGGTACCGCTACCGCGTGAAGGCATTTGTGCCACTGCCGCGGCGGTGCTATTACTGTCACCGCTTTGGCCATACGAATCGCTCATGTAGACGTGCAAAGTCGGGGTAACCCGAACTATGTGTAAATTGCTCCAAGGCCGCACACGATAAGTCCAAATCGTGTGTTGCCAAGTGTGTCAATTGCGGAGAGCAGCATCCCGCTTGTGGTGCATATCTCCTTGAGAAAGAAATCCAGGCCGTTCAGGCCCAAGATCGACTCTCATTTCGCGAGGCTAAGGACTTGGTCCTGGCGCGCCCGGCTCTGTCCGGGATGTCTTATGCATCAATGGTTATAAAAACACCCTCTACTCCTGGCCCATTCAAGCCAACGAGCACGGTTGTTTCCGCGCCTATTCGGAGCTCTTCTCCGGGTCTACTCAACCCAGGCGCTTCCCTCGTAAAGCTAGCGGCAAAAAGGGTTCGCACCCAGCCCCGGATAAACCCAGGGCTCCAACCCCCCCCCCCCACCTTTTCCCAGCGTGACCGTTTCCCGTAAGGCGAAACGGCCACGCGCCTCCACCGAGTCGTTAGACTCATAGGAGCTAACACCCCCGAAGTTGGTCACCAGGCCATCTTCCGGGGTTCCTAAAACTGTCCCTCAAAAGGAGGACAGCAAGAAAGGAGCTTCGGCTCCTTCGCCCACGCATAGGGGTGGGCTGAGTCACTCGGAGACGGTGGATCCTCGAAAAGAGGGCCCTGCAACTCGGAAGCCGCAACGCCCGCCTAAGGTTTCGAGGCGAAGGGAGGAAAAGACTCGCATGGTGAGCCCAACCTCCCCTAATAAGTCCTCGAAGACGACAGCGCTTTGTCTGGCCAACAGCGCCCGGGGTCCTGCTTCCGGGAAGCGTACGTCCATTCCTGTTTGGGTCTTCTGTTAGAAGAGAGCCACCGCATCTCCTCCGAGCTAGGCCTGGAGGGCATATTCCTTCAATGGAATTGCCGTGGACTCCGGGCCAACTGAGAGGAGCTGCGGAGGCTCGTCTCGTCCCGTTCCCCATTTTTCTGCAGAAGACCATGCTAGGTGCGTGCCCCCTTCCCGCCCTACTGGGGTATAAGGGTCTTGCGACCCCACCACCACGAGATGGTCGGGCTGGGGGATGTGCGATTTACACCCGGCATGATGTCTCCGTTCTTCCTTTCACTTTAGATACCTCCTTTCAGGCAGTGGCTATGCAGCTTCACCTGGATAGGAGGTATACTATCATTTCTGCGTACATTCCACCGTCAGCTGACTTCGACGCGGGGGAATCTGCCGCGTCGTGGCACGGTTACCGAGGCCATTTCTCTTGCTTGGAAATCTGAACGGCAGGCATCCTCTCTGGGGAGATTACTCTATAAATCCCGGGGGACAAGTCCTTGCCGATCTGATCGAGGAGCTTGAGATAGGTGTCCTAAATGTTGATGAGTTTACGCATCACTGCCCGAGAACCGCTTCATTTTCTTGCCTTGATCTATCTTGTGCTCTTCGGATGCACAGCCTGATTTTGATTCAGGGGTGGTCGATGACCTCCATGGTAGTGATCACGTTCCCATTCAAATATCATTTTCAGGGCACCTGCCGCCTGAGAGACCACCTCGGTGGTGCTTGGCGCGGGCGCGGTGGCCTGCATTTCAGGAAATGACTGAATTCTCTATCTCAGTCGAGGAGTTTAGGTCGGTAGATGAGGCCGTTGAGTTCTTCTCCGGGAACCTCATCGCCGCGGGCCTGACTACTATTCCCAGAACGTCTAGCCGTTTTGCACGCCGACCACTCCCATGGTTGTCGGCCGAGTGTGAGACGGCCCTCAAACAGAAGCGTTATGCCTACATGCGCTATAAGTGCCGCCCGAACGATTTCACTGTCGCTGAATTTCGTCGGGCTAGGTTCTGGTATATTTCGAAGCACGCCCGCCGCTCTTCTTGGCGGGCATACGTGTCTTCACTTAACGGGAAGACCCCTTTAGCTGAGGTGTAGAAGCGAGTCAAAAGGATTCGGGGCAAGTTCTCGCAGGACCCCCCTCCCGTTCTCCAGGAGAATGGGACCGCAATCTCGGACCCCGCGTCCGTGGCGGAATCCTTCGCGACCGCCTTCTCCGCATTCTCTAGCCGTGATGCTGCTCCGCCAGCATTCAATGCACGTCGTGATGTTACGGAAGGCTGCTGGCTGGACTTTACCTCCAGAGGCGGAGAACCCTTGAACGGCAGGTTTACTGGGAGCGAGTTGCGCTCTGTTCTCGCTTCATGCGCGGACACCGCCCATGGTCCGGACGATGTCCCGTACGCCATGCTTCGACACCTGGGTGAGCGAGGCATGGCCTTTCTCTTAGATTTGTTCAACAGGATCTGGGTGGAGGGTCTTCTCCCAGATTCCTGGCGAATCGCTACTGTACTCGCCTTTCGCAAACCAGGGAGAGATCACTCTACTCCGACCGGTTTCCGCCCAATCTCTCTAACCTCTTGCGTGTGCAAGTTGATGGAGAAATTGGTAAATGTTAGATTAGCCTATTTCCTGGACAGCGGAGGTCATCTGTCTAAGCACAGTGCGGCTTCCGCAAGTTCCACTCCACGTCAGATGCTCTGCTCCGACTGGAAAATGCCGTCTGCGAGGCTTTCCTTCGTAGACAGCACTACGCCACGGTGTTTTTCGATCTGGAGAAGGCCTATGATAGCGCATGGTGATACGGTATCATCTAGACTCTCCACACGATGGGGGCGAGGGGACGCCTCCCAGTCTTTATATCTGAATTTTTGCGAGATCGTCGATTCCGCGTACGGGTTGGGGGAGCTCTCTCCCGCCCAAAGGAGCAGGAAGAGGGTGTCCCGCAGGTAAGGATCCTCAGTGTAACACTCTTTGCCCTGAGCATCAACGGCATAACTTCGGTGCTGCCAGAAGATGTTCTCGCTACGCCCTACGTGGACGACCTTTCGATCTCTTTTGGCGCCGCCCGGATGCCAACTCTGGAGCGTCGACTCCAACAGGCAGTGAACCGCGTATTTCGCTATGCCGAAGCGCACAAGTTTCGGTTTTCTTTCGCCAAGACTAAGGTGGTGCACTTCTGCTGCCATCCACGGCTTCACCCCGACCCAAATTTGTTTCTTAATGGGGTGCGCCTGGATGTGGTTGAGTCGCACCGTTTCCTTGTTCTTGTATTCGACCGACGCCTCACCTGGAAGGCTCATATTCGCAGCCCTAGGGTCTCTTGTACCCGCGTTATGGATATTCTCCCGTTCCGTGGCGTTCAGCGCTTGGGGCGCTGATAGGGCTACTGTCCTAGTCTTTTATCGATCCTTTGTTCGTTCGAAGCTCGACTACAGAGGCGAGTTTTATGCATCCGCAGCCGAGCGTTTATTGCGGAATGTGGATTCGATCCACCACACCGGCCTTCGCTTGGCGACCGGTGCCTTCCGCACTCTTCCCATTGAGAGCCTGTTGGTCGATGCTGGGGAGATGCCACTTGTTCTGCGCCGCGTGCAGTGCATCACTCGCCTGTACGCGCGAGCCCGGCGCTTCCTCAGTCGCCAACAGCTTTCACTGAATCCGCAGCTGATCTCGACGGTGCCTATGCCGCTGAGAGACGCCAGTCCTCCCCTAACCCTTTGGGTTTAGGGCCAGGAAACTCCTTCGACAGGTAGATATAGCTCTCGGGCCGGTATTGCCCCTGGTTTTGCCCAGGACACCACCCTGGAGGGTACCACATTTGGCTATTCGTCGTCACGCCTCTGCTCCCAAAGATTGTACGGCGCCGGGAGTATTGCGTTCGACCTTTTTGGAGCACACCTCGTGTCACGCTGGAACCGTGCCAGTGTATAGGGATGGCTCCCAAGTCCGAAGAGGGGGTTGGCTTCCACGCCGTATGCCCTCTTTTTGAAGTCAGCGTGGCTCTACCAGGCGCTGCGTCTGTCTTCACGGCCGAGCTGGTGGCAATACACCACTCTGTACCATAGATTACGCGACGTGCCCGGTTCGGAGACCGGATTGTGATCTATAGTGACTCACAAAGCACCCTGAGTGCTCTCTGGGCATTGGAATCTCCGCATCCCCTGGTTTGCGATATCCGTGACGCCACGGTTATGGCGAGCCGGGCAGATGTCGAGATTATCTTGCTAGGTCCCTGGACTTGTAGGAATTACGGGGAATGAGTGCGCCAAAGAGTCCGCGAGGACTCTGCGACCGGACCAGCGTTTCGCTCTTCCTCACACCGACTACATGGCAGGAATACGGGCAGCTCTTCAGACTGTGTGGCAAAGAAGATTGGAGACGGTCGAAGGGAACTTAAGGTGCGTGCCATTGCGCCGCGACTGTTCCCATGGACCTATCCTCCAAAGCCGCGACGGTTTCAGGTCGCTTTCTGTCGTCTCTGAATCGGGCACACTCGTGTGACGCTTCGCTATCTGATGGAGCCCTCGCCTGCGTCGTATTGCGACGACTGTGTCGTCCCCCAGACTGTTCGGCACATTCGTGTCGAATGTCCCAGTCTGGGTGATCTTTGCCTACGTTACCTGACACGGTACCGGTATGGGCTGGGTGGCTACCGCCTCTCCCTTGTACTTGGGACGAGTTCGTGCACACTGACTTCTGGAATTTACTACTTTTGGGGCCTACCCCCGACGCCGGAGCGCGCCTCGCCGTTTTTTTCTTGTCCTTTTTAGCGTTATTTGTTATCTACATATTGTTATTTGTTTTCTTGTTTTTTCGTTACTTGTTTCTTATAGGCTAGTAGTAGGCTTTCTCGTATACGGCGACCTATGCCCAAGCAGGCAGTCACCAGATGGGCTAAAAAAATAGTCCCTTTGTCACATCCGTTTTTACTGCCGAGTTGACGGCCATTCTTTTGGCCTTTAATTAGTTCCTTTCATGTCCACCCACCCTCTGTTTTACGGATTCGTTTCCTGGCTAGTTAGAAATGCCTCCCGTTACAGGTTGGCGTTCTGTTAGGCTCCGGCTCATGTTGGGGTTCCAGGCAACGAGGAGGCCGATCGGCTGGCCTGTTCGGCCGCCCATTAGGTCCCGGATGCCGCCCTTCTGCCCTTTAAGGATTCCTACCCCGTAATCAGGGTGTATGTCTTTTGTTTGTGGCAGAGAGAGTGGCATTCGTTCATCTCTTCTAAGCTGTCCCTTATTAAACGTTATGTCCATCCTTGGTCCTCTAGCTCTCAGCGGCTATTTGGTTTCAGGGGCACCTGGTTGTCCCTTTTGCGGTGGCGAGTTGTCTATGGCTCACATCATAGTAGTTTGTCCCCGCCTTGCTTCTCTTCGAAATTCTTGCTTCCCTACCCTTTCTGGCGCCCCCTCTTCCTGCTCGACTTTGCTTTCTTTTACAGAGGCCTTCCTTCGATCGTCCTCCCTCCTTACATTTTTATCGCTAAGTGGACTTTTATCCCTTTTGTAAGTCGCCTTTTCATTTTTGTCTTTTGGTTTATTGTGTTATTTTTTGTCTTGTACCCTCCTGTACGGATGGCGCATGTCATTTGTTTATTGCCCCAGCCGCCCTTAAGTGTGCGTCTGTGTGTGTTGTGCTGTCTTCTTTTAGTCCTCTGCTTCTCCCCGTTTTTATTGGGTGTTTTCCACACCCCTTGTGACCTTTAGCGGGCGACCCCGTTTTATCAGTGCTGCCATTGAGAATCCATTAGGATTGGGCGGCTGTCTTCTTGTTTCCCTTAAATAAAATAAAACTAGAAATGTAAATATTAATTAGTAAACGCGCGTCATTTGTTTATTGCCAATGTGCCCCCTTTTTATTTTTTAATATTTTATTGCTTTTATTTTAAGGTTTTGTACCTGTTTATGTCCTGCCACTCCATAATCTTTTTAGATTTTAGTGGCGTACAGCCTCAGCTCAAGAAAAAAAGAAATGCTTGTCCAGCCAGCTAATCCTTGTGGACTGTTTGGTGCCCTAATTTTATGCAATCCTTGCATGTCCACGAAGTAGCAGAGGCAGAGGCATCACGGATACTGTGAACTAGGGAAGGGAGATTCCGAGACCTCAATGGCATTCAGCATCCTCTATGTGTTGCAATAAATCACAATTCTGTCTGTGAAAATGGCATGGCGAATAATCTTCAGGACCTATCGTTATATTCTATCCAGCTCAACCGTGTAGACGCGGCACCTCGAAGAGGCCAACCAGCATCAAGCATTGTAGCCGGCCGAAAATCTAGAATAACCCCCAATCGATCCAACCCGCTTCCTACACTAATCCGGACGTGAGAAATCGAAGGAGAATGAAACGGATTGTATATACAGTCCCTTTACTTACAAAAAAAATTTACAAAATATCTACAATAGAGAGGGGCAATTATATTGGAGATCTCGTTACTATTCACAAAAAAATACAGCTAAAGTTTCCTATATATATGAAATAAAAAAAAATAAATAAGTCCCACTTATTTATATTATTAATCGATCCTAAGAACAATTAAAAAATCAAACAAGCAACCAAAAAAATCCGGACTACAACAGTCAATATATAGTTAACAAAACAAAGGCCTCACGTGGTACAAAGAGGGATGGGGGGACGTCCAGCCACCTGCCATTCGAGTGAGCAAAATGCCTATGACTTCCTAACAATTGGCACCTCTGCGCCTGATGGAAGTAAAGTGATCTTATTACTCTTGCGTGGCTATTCTAAGCCCTCTTTCCTTAACAACACTAGTAATATTTTGTTGGCTATATAAAGATATATGACACTAAGTCCTTTCCGGAAATGGCGCCTGGAAAGAAAAAAAAACATCTTATAATAACATGCTAATCAATAAAAAACAAACAAACAAAAAAAACAAACCCATTCCCATTCACACACACATTCGTACAGAGGGAAGGAGAGGGTATTGAGAAAAGGGGTGGGAGAATGGCCCTTTTTACACACACTCACATTCGCTCCACCACACCCCTCCTTCCTTGAGCCATTCGACCACAGTCACTCACAATGCACTCTCAATCCTTACTCACAGTACCTTTTATACTCAATCGCACCCTTCTGCACCCATTCACACTCGTCTACTGGTCCCTGGCTACGCGTAGCAATCAGTCGGGGTTGTTCATCAGTCTTCCTGTCAGTCTCATCGTCACTATTAATCATCTTGTCAACCATACGCTTAGCCCTCATTAACAGTTCTCCCATCTCACGACAGAATTCTTTCATACTCTTCCGTTCAGAACCTTCACTCTTCATACCCCCATTCATCAGCTCCTCACTCACAGCTCTCATCCAACTCAAGGTACACTCTTGCGAAACAGACAGGTCACTCATATCCCCTGTATTATCAACAGGCATACCAGAAACCTGAAAACTCCGCCACTTCATCATTCACTACATCAAATTCACCCCTAGCCTTACTATTCATAAAACCCGAAAAATCAGCCACACTAGGTTCATTCAGCTCAAACACACTATTATTCATACTGTTCCCCAAAACAGAAAAATCAGGCACAGGCAGCTCACACACTTGTCTACTTCTACCAGCCAAATCACTCACCTGTTTACGCAAAAACTCAATCTCCCTTTCAAGATCCCCCATACCAGAAAGACTGCTCGGACTTACTTTCATTCGTACTTGCATTCTTCCTTTCACTCTTCTTTGTACGCTTTCTACTCCTCGAGACTAAGACTAGCTCTTTCCCAGACAGATCCATACTATCACATTCAATCTCATCATCATGCACTTTACCCTTCTCTTTGCGCAATTCATACACCGGATGGCTCACCAGGTAGTCAGGAGGTTCTCTCCATTTCCTTAACTGACTGTGATGAGCCTGCACACTCTCAGTCATACCGTCATTCAAACTCTCCAAAACATACGTCACCCCAGCTTCCCAAACTCTCACAACTCTATAAGGTCCATCAAACTTCTCACTCATCTTTGACACATTCAACCTACCCTTCACTTCTGTCACTTTCAATACTTTCGCACCCAATTCAAATGAATGGAACCTTTCATGTGCCTCACGCCATACACTCTGCTCACTTTCACTCAAACGAAACCTATCTTTCACTCGCCTTTCAAAATTCATCACAAACTGACATGAGGACATTCCAGTTGCACTATGCACAGTTGAATTATACGCACACAACACTCCCCAGACATACATCCCAGTCATTCACTGTCGTACTCATCATTCTCAACATCTCACACAAGGTTCTTATAGTACGTTCAGTCAATCCATTTGAAGACGGTACATACGGAGTTGTTCTCACATGCTCCACACCATTCTCTCTCAACATTTGCTCAAACACTTCTCCTACAAATTCAGGCCCATTATCTCCCAGACATCTTCTAGGCTTCCATACACACATAGGAAAAAACAACTGCTCAACCACACGCGCAACAGTCACACTCCATTCATCTCTCACAGGCGCTGCATACACAAACTTACTTTTATGATCAACCATCACAACCATACCAACATTCCCAGCACTCGTACGCGGCAAAGACGCACAATCAATCACTACCAATTCAAACGGTTCTTTCGCATCAACTTTCAACATCGGTGGTTTCACTTGCACACCTTGCACCTTTCGCTTCTGACACCTTTCACACGTAGTTGCAACATCATTCACAACAGTTCTCAGAAACGGATGGAACACATGCTCTTCATACACTCCCATAGCTTAAACTTGCCCATATGCCCATAATTATCATGCGCAACCTTCACCAGACCAATTATACCAACCAGGACATCACAGATACATACATATCATCACCACCCTTCACATGCCTCACAAAATATACAACATCCATACAAACAACAAAATCCTTAGCATACCTTTTAAAATCACCTAAACACTCTGGCCATTCATTCAAATTAACACGCGTCATTACACACCTCTTCAACTCACTAACAAAAGGACACAACTCTTGTATCTCTAGAATATCATCATCACTTAAAATCTCATTCTCATCATCCATGACCAACTCAATCATGCCACAAAATTTGACAACATTCTTCGCACACTCATTCAACTTCATCACCTCACATTCACCTTTCATAAGACAATCCTTATCAGCATCCAAAGACAAATCATTCAATCTCATAAAGTCTACACCAAGCAAGAAACAACACGGCATTTGCTCATCCTTCAGAATCACAAAGTCATGCTTCACATTCACACCATTACCCAAACTTACTTTCAGACTAACCTGTTCCCATGCCACTATCATGCCATTCCCTAATCCACTTATCCGTAACTTCACAGGTTTATGCTCGCAACATCTAAACTCATCATACTTACTCAGAATCCTCTCATTCACTAAAGACACTTGCGCTCCAGAGTCAATCAAACCACAGAAAAACCTTTCACCAACTTTCACTCTTGCTTCCATCCTATCAGGTTCACCATGTTCGCAATACACAAATGAAACAAGCACACCAACATCAGCACTGATACCCACACTGTCATCAACTCCCATATCATCACTCACCACACGCTCATCTTCATCCAGACAATCATTCTTCTCTCTTATATATGAACACTTTTCAATCACCCAATTGTAGTGCACACCGCTCAAATATTGCAGATGTACCACATTACGATTCGAACCCTTCATCTTCTCATTCTTGTACAAAATCGGCCTCTCACCACCAAAGTGCACATAAACAATCACTCCATACAAACGACTCACTACAATCAACACTTCCTGAAATGGCGGGACCCCTTGCATACACATCGCTCTCAATTCTTTCATTATCTCCTTCCTTAAATCATCAACACTATCGGGCACTCTCACGTCTACTCCATCACTCTTCAAATCTTGCAAACATTGCAGATGTACCACTCAAACAAGGAATCACCACTACCCTTACACTCTTTTCCATTCATAATCCCTTTCGACAAATACTCAGGATCACTCACTCCACACACATTTTCATCATTCGTACCAGGATACCTTGACATCAAATCAGCCACTCCATTCCGTTCACCAGGCACATATTCAATCACATAGTCAAAGTCACTCAAATCTTCCAAAGTCCTTGCATTCCTACTATCAGCCCACTTTATACGCTGCAGATACACAAGAGGTTCATGATCTGTTTTGATCACAAACTTCACACCATACAAAAACGGACGCAACACTTTCAAAAGATACCTTATCGCAGCCAACTCTCGCTCCACAGTCGAATACTTTCGTTCTGCAACATTCATAGCCTTGGATACATGCCCAATTATTCGCCTGACATTCTCTCCATTCAAATGCTGCTCTTGCATCAGAAAACCTCCCATACAATACCCACTTGCATCTGTATACAATTATGGCATTTTAGCATTCACACTATAATCTGGGTAAGCCAATTCAACATCTTCAGCCGCTGCCTCTTTCAGTCTCTCATATGCCTCATTCATCAAATCATTCCACCTGACAACAGTACTACCTTTCTTGCCCATCCACTCAGTCAGAGGCTTACTCACACCAGAACAATCACGTATAAACTTTCGCTGGAACTCAATCAAACCCCAAAACGACTTCCGCTTCTTCACAGTCACCGGTTTCGGAAACATTCGCACCTTCTCAACATACTTCGGCGACTTTCGTAACCCATTCTCACTCACCAGATGACCAAGGAATTCCACTTCTTTAGCAAACCATTCACACTTCGCCACTTTCACCTTCACACCAACACTCTCCAACGTTCTCAACACATCATTCACCAATATCATATGCTCCTCAAAAGTCTCTGTCATAATCAAAATATCATCTATAAACGCAATCACATTCTTACTTGCAAACTTACTCAACACAACATTATTGCCCGCTGGAAGGCTCTGGGAGCATTAGCCAACCCAAAGCTGAGGTTCCGGAACTAGTAATGCCTCTTTGTGGGAGAGAAGGCAGTTACCGGCCGGCTCTCCTCAGCAATAGACATCTGGTAATACCGCCGTACCAGATCCAGCTTAGTAAACCACTCCATCCCATGCATACTATACACACACTCAGATACCACACACATCGGAAACCTTTCTTTCACAGTCCTTTCATTCACCTTTCGATAATCCACACACAGACGCAATCTTCCATCCGGCTTACGTACAGGCACAATTGGACTATTCCATGAACTCACCCCCAATTGCTCCAATTCTAAGCACTGATCCTCAATCTCATGAGCAACCGGACGTGGGAAATGCCTCGGGCCGCTGATAGATTGGGAAGTCCTCCTTCAGGACAATCTTGAATTCCGGGAGCTTTGCAACCCCGAAATCCAGATCACCCTTACTGAGGGCTCCCTTTCGTTCAAATATCATTCGATACACATCCTCCCTTTCATGCTCAGTTAAACATCCATCCAATTTCACCATGCTCTTCACTTCATTATACGTCCATTCACACGTCTTTTCACCTGCAACATTCACCCTGACATCCGTACTATCATCCATACCTACCTCATTGACAGTGGAGAGGTGACCCAGTACATCTCCGACTTGGATTCCCCTCACCTGCCCTTTCACACTGGGGTCCGCCTGCACACATACAAAAGGATCATTCATTCTCATCAAGCCATCAAACACACAAGCAACACGCCTTACCTTATAACGCGCATCCTTTCAACCAATATCACAGTGTTGTCACCCACATTCAAACTAACATCCTTACTCCAACTCACTCTAACAGACACCTTTCACAAGCCTTACATTGTCCATAGCAGTCACCTCAATACCCGTAAACACACCCCTCAAAACACTACCATCTTTCCCTACATATAACTTATACACCCCCATTTTTACCAATCTTTCTCTCAATCTGATCACTCGCAGGATGCACAACCATACGATTCATTTTCATAAAATCATAGCCCAAAATCACACCATACTCACTACTCACCTTATCAATCACCGAGAATTCACATTCATTCATCATCATACCATGCATTCGAACAGCTGACCTTATCATTCCAATCACAGGCACTCTCCTATTACCAATACCTACCAAACTACCCTTGCACTCAGACAAGAGGGCTTTCTTGCTAACCTTGTCATACACATCTTTATACACCAAGCTCGCCTTGCATCCAGAATCTATTAAAGCCAAACATTCAATTCCATTCAATTCCACCTTCACACTCAGACACTCTTAATTCCTACCGGACAGCACTTTCACACTAGACAGACTTACCAACACATTACTCACACTCATGCACCCAGAGGATACTTCAGCAGGTACCCTCTTACAATTCAGTTTCCCGCTTCAGACTTCCCATTCACACCTTGCGCTCTCGGTCTAATCCAACACTTTTCACTTGAATGTCCTTCCATCGCACAATAGCTACATACATTCCTCTGGTCACGACACATCCTTGCATAATAACCAGCCTTTCCACAATTACCACATGCATATTTCATACTTTCCCCAGCAGTTGCTCCACCATTCAACCTCGGACAATCTTTCTTCAAATGGCCTATTTCTTTACACTCGAAGCACTCTTTCACACTTTCCTGGCAATCCTTTATCACATGCCCTTTCTTACCACACCCAAGACATCCCCCTACATTCTGCCAACATATGACCTTTCCTTCCACACCGACGACATTCAACAATCTTTCTCCCACCATTTGCTCTCTCGTTTGCTGGGACATACCTTGGTTTCTCTCTCATATATCCGTTCCCACGCTTGAAATTCATCTGCCCCCTTCCATTCGACCACTCTCCATTTACCCATCCATTCTGCCGGCCCAGGAAGTTCGACATCACTCCAGCTGGTGCAGCCTTCAGGGCATCCCTGTAGCTGACAAACTGCAGGGGTGGAGGAAAGTTCCTGGGCTTCTTACCCCCAACATTCACACTGTACCATCCATCCTCTTCTAGATCGCTTTCATCATCAAATCGTCTATTTTCTAACAGTTCCAACACATCCTCCCACATCAACCGTTCACCTGTCAGTCTCATTCTCTCCTTTCTCTTTCCACTTAGCCATTCACTCACCTTTCGCGGGATCGTGTCCAAAAACTTCCTCATCAGTGGTTTACATTCATTTACAACATCATCACCATACCTCGTTCTGGCCATACTCTCAAGCCTATGTGCATACATGTTCACACTTTCACTTTTCCCCATTCGAGCCTTCTCAAATTCATTCACCCTTTTATACTTCACACTCCCTTTCATTCGTTTCACCTGCCCAATCAATCTCTCCTTCACCACATCGTACCTTGGTCCCCCCACACTTGTAATCACGCGGAAAAACTCTAATACTTTTCCCTCCAAACATTCCCCCAAAACATTCATCCAGTATCCCTTATTCTCCGGGTACTTGAGCTTACAATATCGCTCAAATTTCCCGAATTCTTCCACACTTTTCCCACCATGTAACCTAAATCTATCTATCTTTGGCACTTCCTTTATCAAAATACCCTTTCCCACATTCACTTCACTCTCACTCATATCAATCATACCATCACTCTCTCCTTCATCCGAGTACAATGAGTCCACACTCTTGCCTCTTACCTTCCTATTCTTCTCCTTTGCACCACTCTTCCTTCTTCTCTTGCGTTCAACTCTCTTCCATTCTCCGTCCTTCCTATCACTCATAATCACCCTATCCTCTCTAGACTCGCACAAACTCCCATTTATCCCATTAGTCTTATCTCCTCCAGTCGGAGCAGGGGTCAAGGTCGAGGGTCCTGGGGCCATCCTAACCCCTTCATCATGTCATACAAGTCCTTCATCCGTTGGTCGACCTGCTTCTGTCTCTCGTCCATTTCTTTCCTCATCCTGTCTGTCTTCTCATCCATACTCATCACATCACTCTTCAATCCATCAATCACGTTCCTCAACATCATACATTCCTCCTCTTTCTGCCTCAATTCCAGCCTCAGTCTCACAATATCATCATGGAGGCCCTGTTCCACAGAAGCCTTCCTCCCAGGTTAGTAACAGCGATGGACAAAGGTGAAAAACAACCAAACTACCTGCCACGCTAATTGGGTATGGACTGCAATCCAATCCCGTCACGCTCCCGGTTTCGAAGTCTCACGTCCCTATTCGGGCGCTAAATGTAGCGGGCCGAAAATCTAGACTAACCCCCAATCGATCCAACCCGCTTCCTACACTAATCTGGACGTGAGAAATCGAAGAAGAATGCAACGGATTTTATATACAGTCCCTTTACTTACAAAAAAAAATGTACAAAATATCTACAATAGAGAGGGGCGATTGGAGATCTCGTTACTATTCACAAAAAAATACAGCTCAAGTTTCCTATATATATCAAATAAAAAAAATAAATAAGTCCCACTTATTTATATTATTAATCGATCCTAAGAACAATTAAAAAAATCAAACGAGCTACCAAAAAAAAATCCGGACTACAACAGTCAATATATAGTTAACAAACAAAGGCCTCACGTGGTACAAAGAGGGATGGGGGGACGTCCAGCCACCTGCCACTCGAGTGAGCAAGATGCCTATGACTTCCTAACAATTGGCACCTCTGCGCTTGATGGAAGTAAAGTGATCCTATCACTCTTGCGTGGCTATTCTAAGCCCTCTTTCCTTAACAACACTAGTAATATTTTGTTGGCTATATAAAGATATATGACACTAAGTCCTTTCCAGAATATAGCGCCTGGAAAGAAAAAACATATTATAATAACATGCTAATCAATAAAAAACAAACAAACAAAAAAAAAACCCATTCCCATTCACACACACATTCTTACAGAGGGAAGGAGAGGGTATTGAGAAAAGGGGTGGGAGAATGGCCGTTTTTACACACACTCACATTCGCTCCACCACACCATGGTTAGCCAACCAGTATAAAGCGTGGAAGCCACCCGAATCATAGGATTCAGAGTCAAGCTCTATACACTAGTACGGATCCAGTGTGACAGGCATGTGTTCCTAGTAGGTAAAACGAACACAATACCCCTCATCGATTGAGAAACTAGGAGAAATGTTCTACCAACTCATTGTGGAGTCTTTGGCAGAACCAATGGCGTCACCGATACGATAGTCGCATCAAACTCTCAAACCTGAAGTCTTGTGGGGCCTGATTGCCCTTTCACGTCGGCACTGTCGAGATCTTCCGCAGAATAAATGAGAGCCGTTTCTGATCGAGAGAGACCTGGACCTGCGCGAGTGGCATCGAGAGTGAGGTTCTATCGATGTGGACGTGCAGAAGGAACCGGTCGCTAAACGGATCCAGCGTGTTGGACTGATTCGTGTGCACAATAAACCCTCCACTGCAGATGCGTACAACTCGCATCCGTGGTAAGATGACAATCGGATATTTGCGAGGGGTGCAAATAGCTTCAGAGAGAGAGAGCACTAATTTTTAATACCAATGGCCCCAAGGGTAAGCACTAATTGTTCCTTCCAATGGCTCAGATTACGAGCACTAATTTATCCTATCAATTGCTGCGAGAGAGAGAGCACTAATTTCTAATACCAATGGCTCCTAGAGGGAACACTAATTTCTCCGACCAATGATTCAATTGTCTGAGTCTTCACGACTAAATGAGACGCCGGACCCCGCGTATAAGCGCATGATAGATTGAGTACGGCTTGAACAAGTGACATTTCCCAGCCATCGAAGGTAGACGAAATGGGGGACGTGCGGAAGGCACTTGTTGTCAGACAGAGAGAGATGTGGTGGATCGAGTCCACTTTCACGACATTACGGGCTCGTTTGCGGATTCGTAAAGCTTCGACTGAAAAAAAGTATCGTTATTAAAGTTAGGCAGATGCCCTATCATCAATCATCCCAAGTAGTGAACGCCACGGAACGAACAATGTCCATGGCGGGGGGTAGAAAAAAAAGAGAGAGAGGCTGCGAATATGTGCTTACCAAGTGAAGTGATTGCCTTTCTTGGAACAAGTGCGGGTCAGGATGAAGCCGTAGATAACGGCAGAAAAGCCGTACTTTAGTCTCAGTCTAAGGAAGCCGAAACCTGTGCACTTCGGCAGCACCGAGGTGATACTGTTGGTACTCAGGACAAAATGTAGGAAACTTAGGACACTCCCCTGCGGGTACCCTCCCCCATGGTCACACGGAATCTACATTCTCGAGGAAACGGAAATTGGGAAGTGTCCCCTCGCTTCTATCGTGCAGAGGGTCATCATGATACCGTTTCGACATTAACATATCATAGGCCTTCTCCGAATCTTAAAACAACGTGGCGTAGTGTTGTTTCGGAAGCATGGTTTCTCAAATAGCGTTTTCTGTCAGATCAGAGCATCTGAAGTGGAGTGGAACTTGCGGGAGACAGGTGATCTTAGTTGTAAGGGAGAAAGCTAAATTAACATTTACCAATTTCTCCATCAACTTGCACACGTAGGAGATTATTGATATTGGATGGAAACCGGCCAAGGTGGAGTAAAATCTCCCCACTTTGCGAAAATAGAGCTCAGTAGCCATAACTGTGTGAGGATATCCTCTGTCTAGATCCTTTGAACAAATTTAGCAGAAATGCAATGCCACACTCGGAACAAGTGCGGGTCAGGATGAAGCGGTAGATAACGGCAGAAAAGCAGTACTTTAGTCTCAGTCTAAGGAAGCCGAAACCTGTCCACTTCGGCAGCACCGAGGTGATACTGTTGGTACTCAGGACAAAAGGTAGGAAACTTAGGACACTCCCCTGCGGGTACCCTCCCTCATGGTCACACGGAATCTACATTCTCGAAGAAATGGAAATTGGGAAGTGTCCCCTCGCTTCTATCGTGCAGAGGGTCATCATGATACCGTTTCGACATTAACATATCATAGGCCTTCTCCAAATCTTAAAACAACGTGGCGTAGTGTTGTATAGAAGGGATGGCTTCTCAAATAGCGTTTTCTGTCAGATCAGAGCATCTGAAGTGGAGTGGAACTTGAGGAAGACAGGTGCTCTTAGTTGTAAGGGAGAAAGCTAAATTAACATTTACCAATTTCTCCATCAACTTGCACACGTAGGAGATCATTGATATTGGATGGAAACCGGCCAAGGTGGAGTAAAATCTCCCCACTTTGCGAAAATAGAGCTCAGTAGCCATGACTGTGTGAGGATATCCTCTGTCCCGATCCTTTGAACAAATTTAGCAGAAATGAAATGCCACACTCGGAACAAGTGCGGGTCAGGATGAAGGCGTAGATAACGGCAGAAAAGCAGTACTTTAGTCTCAGTCTAAGGAAGCCGAAACCTGTCCACTTCGGCAGCACCGAGGTAATACTGTTGGTACTCAGGACAAAAGGTAGGAAACTTAGGACACTCCCCTGCGGGTACCCTCCCTCATGGTCACACGGAATCTACATTCTCGAAGAAACGGAAATTGGGAAGTGTCCCCTCGCTTCCATCGTGCAGAGGGTCATCATGATACCGTTTCGACATTAACATATCATAGGCCTTCTCCAAATCTTAAAACAACGTGGCGTAGTGTTGTATAGAAGGGATGGCTTCTCAAATAGCGTTTTCTGTCAGATCAGAGCATCTGAAGTGGAGTGGAAAGCTAAATTAACATTTACCAATTTCTCCATCAACTTGCAAACGTAGGAGATTATTGATATTGGATGGAAACCGGCCAAGGTGGAGTAAAATCTCCCCACTTTGCGAAAATAGAGCTCAGTAGCTATGACTGTGTGAGGATATCCTCTGTCCAGATCCTTTGAACAAATTTAGCAGAAATGCAATGCCACACTCGGAACAAGTGCGGGTCAGGATGAAGCCGTAGATAACGGCAGAAAAGCAGTACTTTAGTCTCAGTCTAAGGAAGCCGAAACCTGTCCACTTCGGCAGCACCGAGGTGATACTGTTGGTACTCAGGACAAAATGTAGGAAACTTAGGGCACTCCCCTGCAGGTACCCTCCAGCACCCGCACATGGAATCTACATTCTCGAGGAAACGGAAATTGGAGGGTGTCCCCTCGCTTCCATCGTGAAGAGGGTCATCATGATACCGTTTCGACCTTAACATATCATAGGCCTTCTCCAAATCTTAAAACAACGCGGCGTAGTGTTGTTTTGGAAGCATGGTTTCTCAAATAGCGTTTTCTGTCAGATCAGAGCATCTGAAGTGGAGTGAAACTTGCGGAGGACAGGTGATCTTGGGTGTCAGGGAGAAAGCTAAATTTTCATTTACTAATTTCTCCATCAACTTGCACACGTAGGAGATTATTGATATTGGATGGAAACCGGCCAAGGTGGAGTAAAATCTCCCCGCTTTGCGAAAATAGAGCTCAGTAGCCATGACTGTGTGAGGATATCCTCTGTCCCGATCCTTTGAACAAATTTAGCAGAAATGCAATGCCACACTCGCCTAGATGTTGCATTATGGCATGAAACTAGTGCGGAACTCAAATCGCTCAAAGTAAACCCGTCGTTGAAGGAGTTTCCGCCTTTGTGGCAAAGTACAGTCGGCTGCCTTCGTGGACATCACGACGTGAATTCAATGCTGGAGGAGCAGTAGTTCGGCTTGATAATATGGAAAAAGCTGTCGTGAAAGATTCCTCCACGGGCATAGGGTTCATGATTAGGATCCCATTCTCCTTGAAAACTGAAGTATGTTCCTGCGAGAACGTGACCCGAATCCTTTTGACTCGCTACCACACGTCTGTAAGAGGCGGCCTTCCCGTTAATTGAAGACGCATGCACTCCAGAAAGAAACTCAGGCCTGGTTCGAAACATAACGGAACCTAGCTCAACGAAATTCACCAACGGTGAAATCGTTTCGGTACCGCTTTAGAGCGCATGTAGGCATATTGCTTCTGTCTGTGGGCCGTCTCACACTCACCAACCACCAATGAATGGGACGAATGCAGAACGAGAAGACGTTCTATGAATAGTAGTTAAGTCCACGTCGATGAGGTCAGCAACTCGATGATCCTATGTGGATGGCCGTGGATCCAGAGTTAAATTAGTCTCTTTTTCTTCTATTGAAAACCTGATATCGATACTCCGCTTTCAAATGTTGACGCACTTATTTGGTTACTTCTTTCGAATCTCATGGTGGACCATGTCGTAGGTGGGCTCTTGGCCATGAGGAAATTGTGGTGGAGGTCTGTACCCTCATCCAAAACGATGCTGTACGAGCTCTGTTTTATGTTGCAGATATCTTAGTGTTGGTAACGTCTAATTGCATGCTCAATTTTGTAAAGCGTGTCATGAGATCTAATAAGTTGCAGGTTTACGACCTGCCTCGGCTCCGAATTAAGCTCAAAGGGCAACGTGTTACTAGTGCGTTTAGGTTGACTAAACCTGATGGTTCATCTCGTATAAATACCCCTACATAAATTCTGACGTTTGAACATCAAGAACTTGCTCAACTTGTCAAGCCTACTAATACCAGTAGTCCGTTATTTTGAATAGCCGAGACGCTGTTTCGAATGTCAGTAGTTCGGGCTTGAGATCCGTGCGTGTCGTCATGAAGGTACATATGTAAATTGCGACTCTGATTACTATGACCCTAAGTCAGGTAGGTCTCCGCTCTGTGGCAATTGTAGGATGCCCCACAATGCCGCAATTAAAACATTTCCATGTTACATATTCAAAAAGGAAGTCCTTTCGAAGACTGACTCGTTGGGCTTGGGCATTAGAGAGGTTCGTCGTCAAGTTAGGGATCAACTCTTCGTCCGTGCGGCTCTACTCCAATGTTCTCCGTGAGGCTGGGGAGAACCAGTCTCAAATCCGGGCACTTGCTCACAGCAAGGATTCTTACTCCCATAAAACTACACATTGCCCTGCTTCTCATGATGTTTGGCATTTCGCTTCGGGAGTGTGTATACCCCAGCAATGGCATGGCGAAGATCGGAGTGAGACATTAGCCGACATACAAAATTATCTACTAATTCTCTTAACTAAACATGCACTCGCGATGAGTACCAAACCACGTAATCACAAGCCAAGAAGAAGGATTCGTTTTCCGAAGCGTACTTGGTTGAGAGCAAGCGTGTGGCACATGATATCGAACACATGGATGATGAATCATCGGATGGTGTGAAAAATAACCCAAATGATTCTTCATCGAATAGTTATTTTTTTGATGTTCGCTCCGGGATAACAACAGAATTTACGTTTACTATGATTTTTCACACCAAAAAATTCTAACTGGTTTCTAATTAAGGAGTCTCCAATTAAGTAAGTGTCTTCTTCTTTTAGATGTTTATTTCTATTTTGGGGAACACCGAGTGTATTCGTGTTTGGTTTTGATTTAGTTTTTCGTTTATTTGTAATTGCTATCGAGTGCTCTTCTCTGACACTGTTATTTTCAATTTTGTTTTCTAAAAGCAGTACAGATTGTTCTAATTGGATTACTTTTTGATCTATTCGAGTTATTCGATTTTCATTGATAGCACAATCACATCTATTGGTTTCTAGTGCAGAGATTCTGTTGTTTAGGTCATGAATGATTTTCATTAATTGATTCTTTACCTTTTCATGCTTTTCTGCCATTTTGCAAAAGAGACATACACTTTGGGCTGTGATTTGTTCAAAACATTGTTCCGGGAAATTTATGATCCACTTAACTGTCTTACATTTGAAACAAAATGCCTTTAGTCTTTGGGCGCCTGGCATTTTAGTTGTTTTTTTTTCTGTGTTTCCTTATCGGTATAAAGAGTTTATGTATTTAATGTATGTGTGTATTTAAATGGATTAATTTGCAAGATGAGGTGAAAAAAAGAGAAAAGAGAGTAAGCTAATTAAGTGAATAAAGAAGTAAATAAATTTGTCAAGGATAATAACTTACTGACAATTTGAAATCAGCGTCAAATTCGTTGAATTCAAGATGGCGCCGGCTGTTAAATCAAATGAGTCATACTGTAATGTGATTGGTCGGTTTGTCGGGTCTCGTTTGTGGAGTAGAAAATTCTCTCTTCTGATTGGTCCTTTTGGTCGTCCCAATCAAAGATGGCGACGGCCAATTATTACGTCACTTAAATGTCTAAATATAAAAGATTCACTTTTTGTAAACAAATGGTAAAAAAAATACATCATAGAAACAGTTAATAGGTCACAATAAATCAACGGTTCTACGAAAACATGCTTTAAAAGCAGAAATCGATGGCAAATAAACACTTCACAATTTAAACAGCAGGAGCACAAGGGAAAACGTCCGAACTGA